>JAJJBR010002687.1:0-62659 GCA_022817965.1 Solanum lycopersicoides
CGAAGCTAAATATTAGGTAGTTTAAGCGATAAGGCAACTTTACCAATCTTTCCAAAATCTCATAAGGGACCCACGTAACGAGGGCTCAACTTCCCTTTCTTGCCAAATCTTACCACCCCTTCATAGGTGAATTTTAAATACACCTTGTCACCCTCTTCAAACTCCAAATCTTCCTATTGTCGGCATAGGACTTTTGTCGACTATAGGCTGTTTGCAACCTATTTCTTATGATATGCACATTCTCCAATGTCTTATAAATCAAGTCGGGACCAAAGATCGATGATTCACCAACTTCAAACCATCCTATAGGAGACCTACACCTCCTACCATACAAGGCTTCATAGGGAGCCATGGAGATGGACGAATGAAAACTATTATTATGCAAACTCCACCAACGGCAAGTGCTTATCCCAACTCCTTTAAAATCAATAATGCAAGCTCTAAGCATATCCTCAAGAGTTTGAATTGTGCGTTCCGCTTGACCATCCGTTTGAGGATGAAAGGCGGTACTCAATTTCACTTTAGTACCCAAACCTTTTTGAAAGACTTCCAAAACCTAGATGTGAATTGTGCACCCCGATCCGAAATGATGGATAACGGATACCATGGCACACACAATCTCATCTATGAAGATCTTCGCATAATCCTCCGCCGAATACGTGGATTTGACGGGAATAAAATGAGCGGACTTAGTCAATCTATCAACAATCACCCATATAGAATCATATGACTTTTGAGTCCGAGGCAACCCTACCACAAAGTCCATATTAATGTCTTCCCACTTCCAAGTAGGAATTTGGATCTCTTGTAGTAAGCCACCCGGATTTTGATGTTCCGCCTTCACTTGTTGGCAATTTGGACACTTAGCAACAAATTCCGCTATGTCCTTCTTCAAACCTTCCCACCAATATATTTCTCGAAGGTCATGATACATCTTAGTAGAACCCGGATGGATGGAATAGTGGGATCCATGGGCTTCTTCAAGGATCCGATACCTCAATCCATCAACATCAGGAACACATAACCTCCCTTGGTACCTCAACACACCATCTCCTCCTAAGGAGAAAGACTCATTCATCTTGCCAAGAACAGATTCCTTCAACTCCATCAATAGTTGATCAAGGTGTTGTTTGGACTTTACCTCAACTACCAATGATGATTCAGAGCTATGATGAACCGTGGCACCTCCATTTAGAGAACTCTCCAACCGCACCCCTAATCTGGCCAAATCATGAACATCCCTCACTAGATCTTTCTTGTCTCCTTCTATATGAGACACACTACCCATAGTCAAACGGCTTAGAGCATCCGCCACCACATTGGCCTTGCCGGGCTCATATCATAATCTTTCAACAATTCTAACCACCTTCTTTGTCAGAGATTTAACTCTTTTTGAGTAAACACATATTGAAGACCCTTATGATCGGTGAAAATATCTACATGAACACCATATAAGTAATGTCTCCATATTTTTAAAGCAAACACCACGGCCGCTAACTCAAGGTCATGGGTAGGGTAATTTTCTCATGCACCTTGAGTTGCCGTGAAGCATAGGCAATCACCTTCCCATTTTGCATAAGCACACACCCAAACCTATGCGGGATGCATCACAATACACAACGAACCCTTAGAACCTTCGGTAAGGTTAACACCGGAGCGGAAGTAAGCCTATCTTTCAATAATTGGAAACTCTTCTCGCAGGCCTCCGACCACTCAAACTTTTTACCCTTTTGAGTTAATGAAGTCAATGGAGATGCAATGGATGAAAAACCTTCTACAAACCTTCGATAATAGCCTGCTAAACCCAAGAAACTCCTAATGTCAGTTGGGGTCAAGGGTCTAGGCCAGTTTCTTACCGCATCAGTTTTCCTTGGGTCTACCTCAACTCCCTCACTAGAGATGATATGCCCAAGAAACGCTACCGACCTCAACCAAAACTCACACTTGCTATACTTGGCGAAAAATTTATGCTTTTTAAGGGTTTGCAATACCACCCTTAGATGACCCATGTGATCAACCTCATTCTTCGAATACACCAAAATATCATCGATAAATACAATAACGAATGCATCAAGGTAACTTCGAAACACCCTATTCATTAGGTCCATAAATGCCGCCGGAGCATTTGTGAGACCAAAGGACATAACCACGAACTCATAATGCCCGTATCAAGTCGGAAAGGCCGTCTTTGGAATATCTTCATCTCTCACCCTAAGCTGGTGATACCCTGACCTCAAGTCAATTTTGGAGAAGTAACTCGCTCCTTGGAGTTGATCAAATAAATCATCAATCCGAGGAAGAGGATACTTGTTCTTGACTGTAACCTTGTTGAGTTGGCGGTAGTTAATACACATTCTCAAGGACCCATCCTTCTTTTTCACGAACAAAACCCTGAGCACCCCATGGAGAAATGATAGGTCTTATAAAGCCCTTGTCTAGCAAATCTTTAAGTTGCGCCTTCAACTCCTTTAACTCGGCTGGAGCCATTCTATAAGGAGGAATAGAGATAGGGTTTGTTTCCGGTAGCAAATCAATACCGAAATCGATTTCCCGTTCGGGAGGGATGCCGGGAAGGTCATCAGGAAAGACCTCCGTAAATTCACTCACCACGGGGACCGACTCAATAGGAGGAACTTCGGAATCGACTTCTTGGACTCTTACAATATGATAAAGACACCCTTTGAGATCATTTTACACGCTTTTAGACATGATATGAAACGACCTCTTGGAAGAGAATTTCCACCCTTCCACTCAAAACGGGTTCATTTGGGAAACTAAACCTCACAATTCTAGTTCTACAATCAATAGAAGCGAAGCTAGCATGTAACCAATCCATACCCAAAATGACATCAAAATCAAGCATGTCTAGTTCAACTAGATCGACATGAGAAACTCTATGGGGTATTGAAATGGGACAATTTCGATAGACTCTTTTTGCTACAACCGACTCACCCACCGGAGTAGACACCAAAATAGGTTCAAGCAAAACATCGGGTAAAGTACGAACTTTTTAGCTACTAAGGGAGTAACGAAAGACAAAGTAGCACCCGGATCAAGCAAAGCATACACATCAATAGCAAAGATTTGTAACATACCGGTCACCACATCGGGAGAGGCCTCTTGATCATCTCTCGAACGAAGAGCATAAAAGCGGTTCTTTTTGGGAACATCATTAGAACCACTTGGCTGACCACCCCTCTCTTGCCCTTTAGCATTTGGACAATCCCGCACTTTGTGACCAATCTTTCCACAACCAAAGCATTTGTCCGAACCTAGGAGGCAAACACCTAAATGCTTCTTCCCACATTCCTTGCAAGGTGGATTCTCATTAGACGAGCTCCCACTTTTTCCTTTTTGAACTCTTGGCCTAGGGACCTTCCCATCCCTAGCCTTGGGAAATTTGGATGGAACTTGATTTGAGAACCTTTTCTTGAATCTAGGCTTGTCTTGAATTCCTAACCTATCTTTAGTAGTTCCACTCTCGAAAGACCTTGCCCTTCTTGACTCCTTATCCTTATCCTTCCTTTTTGCTCTAGCCTCCTCAACCCTTTTTGCATGCACCATGAGACGACCAATATTCATGTTATCATGAAGCATAGCCGATTGACATTCTTCTTGCAAATCATCCGACACACCTGTCACGAATTGACTCATTCGTCTCTAGGATCGGAGACCAAGGAAGGAGCATACTTAGCCAATTGAATGAACTTCAAAGAGTACTCATGAACACTCATTCTCTTGGCGGAGATTGATGAACTCCACCACCTTAGTTTCTTCATCTCTCTAGGGAAGAACCGATCAAGAAAGCCCTTTTGAACAACTCCCAAGTCACTGGCCCACTTTGAAGTGGCCTATGTCTTTCCATTGCACATGCCATGTCTGAGCCACATCCTTGAGTTGGTATGAGGCCAACTCGGCATTCTCACTAGAAGACAACCCCATAGCACACAAAATCTTATAAACCTCATCAATGAATTCTTGAGGGTCTTCATCAACCTTAGACCCGTAGAAGATAGGAGGATTCATTCGGGTGAAGTCCCTAAGTCGGGAAGCCATAGTTTGCTCATGAACTCTAGGTGCCAAATCCCTATTAGCTTGGGCAGTCATGGCTTGGCTTGCACCGTTGCGGCTTGAGCTTGAGTAGTCATGGCTTGAGCCATTTGAGCAAGAATAGCCCTCATCTGAGCCTCTGCATAGGTGGAGGATCATCGGGAACCTGATCATCAACAATAATCTCTTCAAGAGGAGGAACTGGATCACCACGGGGAGGGATTCCCGCAGCAGCAATCTCCTCCTCAAGTCTTCTGGCTGCATTCCTTCTAGTATTCATCTCCTATAACCAAACACAAAGGTTTAGGCAAATACATATACGATGTACATTCTAGAGGCACGATATGGATTTCCAACAATGAGAGTGATTCCTAAGCATCAAATAAGTTCCTATTCATAAGTGTGGCGCGCTTCACAATTATGAATACAAACCTATATAACGTGGTTGAGAGAGACGTTATTATTAAGGATATTCAACCTCATGCTCTGATACCAAGTTTGTCACATCCGGGTTTACCCCCTAGACGTAACCGGCGTCGTCGTCCTCTTTGAGGACTAAGACAAGCCTCTTAGCCTCATCATAGCATTCATCGATTAAAAGTGTGAAGGAATTTAAAACTTTTTATCTATAACTACTCGGAGGTTTACATAGACCTCTACATACACATAATCATATTTATATCAAGTATACATAGACTTGTTCATATACGAAGATTACATAGTCTTCTACTTTTATTTCACACATTTATAAATAGAGAAGTAATAGTCATAAAAGTCGTATCATCTTATAAACCATCTATCAAGGACAATAAATCTTGGGCATAGCCCTACATAAATACAAGAAGCCACATATAGGCCATATACAACATCGTCTCAAATGAGTAAACGAGTCAAAACAGAACTATAGTAACTAAGTAACATAGGAGTAAGATTCGGCAACGCCCTCGGGAGAATGAGGACCTACCCCTTGGATGGTAAGAGATCCAAGTCTTCCTTTCCAGTAATTCGGAGCAAGTTCAACGACCCGAACCTAAAATGTTTGGGAAAAAGGGAAAGAAATGGGGTTAGTACTCCACATGTACTAAGTATGGAACCACATATACAATTACCAATCAAATATACTTAGAAAGGGACATTTAATAAAAATCATTATAAAACATGTATACGAGTAAAGCATAGCAAAGCAAAGCATACTAACTATACCCTTCACAAAGTCACAAGTGCAATGATCAAGTAAATTCCCATGACTCTTACTTAATCAAGTAACCTATCAAGACTACAATTAGCAATTGTCCTTACCTAGCATACTCTTCCATTTCATGAAAACATTCTTCTTCAACCAAAAGCAACAACCTTATACTCATAAGCATGTTATTCATTGTACAAAGTCATTTACATTACATCACTAATTTACATACATAATATTGACCTCTCAAAGCTCCTATCAAGGCAAACTAGTGCAAGGCTTAAGTAGAGTCCCATACCCCTACCTAAGCTATAGCCAAACCCTTTCAAATTACTTCAATTAGTCTATATCTTATTCATTTGTTTAGTTTAGGGAAACCTTGCCTTAACCGACATAGACCACATGAGCAATTGTGGAATCCGGTGTCATGACACCTTACACCGATGGAAGGTGGTCTACCGGCCAAAGTAGAACCTAACGTAAACGTAGCTATCTAGGTGGATCCACTAGCTAGTATCCTATGGTGGCAACATAGTTGATGGAGCTTGGGGAAAAGACCCATGGACATATCGACTCTACACCCTATTTGGTTCATGAGGCTATCCACCCCATGAGAACCGTAGTGAACCCTACATTTCCCTATAAAAGAAAGTGTCACTCCCTCGGTGCTAAGCTAGGGCCCTTTTTTTTTTATTGAAAAGCCTTCACTCTTATCATAATCATAAATATATATACATACATATATATATATATCATAGGGCCTAGCCCTCATATACATTCGTTTATCAAAGCTCAATAAGAATTGTATGAGAAATGGTCCTTTCATTAACAACTCAAATAGGTGAAGTTAGCCCACGCACATCTCATCACAATAGGGCACATCTTTACATAACAACTTCCCTATATCATGTACTCCTAGGCAACCTCACAACCAACCTAAGCATTTCAATTCGATCATCATACCAACCTATCACCTTAAGCAAGGTCTACTTCAACACAACCTTATCACTTGATGACAAATAATTCACAATTTGAAGTAAGGATTAGGATAATCAAGACTTACCAATACTTCTCCATAGTTCACCAATAAGGGCCTTGTCATCAACCCATAGACCAACCCAATTTGGGTCATCATCCCAATGTAATTCAATAGTCAACATAAGAACCAATTTTAGAGAAAGCACTATACCACAAAGCAATACTAAATCAAAGCTTGGTAACATGATATCAAAGTCTATCTTCTTACCCTATATTCAATACCCAAGAAATAGGCATGAATACTTCAATTCACCACAATAGATTCATGATAGATACAATAACAATCATTAAAGATGATTTAAACAATAATTAGATCAATTACATCAATCCAACCCAAATTCATATCAAGCTCATACCTAGGGTTAAGGGTTAGGGGTCATCATCTACAATCTAAACCAAACTACATCAATTCATCATAATCAAGTTGCAATACATGATAATTTATTCATTATAACCCAAAGAATGCATAAACAACTCAATTCATAACAACAAACCCGAAATTGGATGAAACCCATGTGAAACTCAACTTTTAGAAAATCTTTGAAGGAGTCCTTTGAGGAAAGAAGTCTCAAATGTGAATTAGATCCCATACCTTAAGGGTTGATGACATTTTGATGGTGAATTTCGTGCTAAATCAGCCCCCAATGATCTCCCCAAGTTGTTCTCTAATGGAGTCTTCCAATAGAGAGAGAAAGTAGAGAGAAGGAAGAGAGTTTTGTTTGGAGAATTGTGATTAGGTTAATGAAGGTTGGGGTATTTATATTGGGGTCTTAAGTCACTTAATTAGTCTTACCTTACTCCCCTAATTACCCCTAAGACACTTAATAAAATAATTAACTAAAACTTAAATCCCTGAAAACACTACAGGCCCTCCAGGATGACTCCCCGCCGACGAGCCGTCGTGGGCGTGATGGACAGGCCCCCCTCCGTCCTACATGTCCGTCGCGTTGGTCAGAGACTGTGCAAGTGGAGGATTTCTTCCCAGCAGCTAAGGCTGGCACGACGGTGGCCTCGACGCCCCGTCGCGCCTGTGATGCCCCGTCAAGGAGTCCGTCGTGGCCTACTGTCTAAAGGGTCCTCCTTGAGGGCCCTTAGTCGATCCTCGGGGAGTCGTACCCTGACTTTTCCAACATGAAACCATCCCACACTATGTGTTACACCTATTTTTACAAATATTTACTAAATTCTGACTCTTTAACTTGGTTATACTAAAAGGACACTCTAGCCCTCTTATAAACCAACTTACCGGATGTTATGAACGTTTTAGTTTCAAAACACTTCAACGACTCCATATACGCCTAATTTGGCTAGGAACAATGGTTTAGACCTTAAGGAGACTGTTTAAGTCTCATCACCTGACTTTGGGATTTCAAAATGTTACAGGAAATTAGCTCACTGTAAAGTGACCTCAAATATGGCTTAAATTCGATATGTGATTATATATGATGTTTGGACTTTGATTATGTATATATGAAGTATGAATTATATAAATGTTATTATATAAAGGTTTTATAAGTATTTACTAAAAATGTCATGAAGTACGATTTCAAAGAAAATGTCCCTTTTAAATGCATGTTTTTGTATTGTTGCCATACTGAGTGCATTCTTGTACTAATCTCATTTTTCTCTATTTTTTACACAAAGTTTAGGTTATGCATGCTTAAAGGGATGTCTATATGATTGAGGAGCTTGATATATGATTCCCAAGCTCAAGGAAAGGAATCCTTAAGTTCCAAGGATCTGTGTAGTATTATTTGTCTTATGTATTATGTGTTAGGGCCGTGTCCCTAATGTAATCTAATGTTGTTGAGTCTAAGATGGCAAAGATACTTAAGATCTAAATATGTATTATGACTTATATTTTATATATGTGAAGTGATGTTTCTAGCATATGATTTGCTATGAAATATTCTAATATTTCCGCTAAATTTACTATGACAATCCGATGAATGATAACTATGGGCTTGTATAAGACCTCCAAGAGTTCAAGTACGCCATGATCCTTCTGGGGGTGCTCACGGGATGTGACATTAGCATACCATCATCATCATTTCATAATAAGGCACATAGGCAAGTAATCACCATCCTTATATCATTTCATCTTAAGTATAATCTCACAATCACATAGCCAAGACATGTAAATTCAACATCATACCAACACCTACATATGCTATTCACAAGGTATCTTCACTTGAACTACATCCTCAATAACAAGACATCATAGTTGAAGTAAAGGTTAGGATCATGAAGACTTACCAAATCTCCTTAAAAATCCATCATCATGGTCTTACCATCAACAAACCAATTTCATCCAATAATAGGTGTATTAACATCAATCAATAGTAATTAATACAAGAACTAGGTCAAATGCATCATCACTATCCCAATTAACATCAATTCATAACTTAGGGTTAGGGGGATTAGGGTTCATCATAAATTCATCAAGAATTAGATCCAATCCCAACAATACATTACCCTAGTTAATCCATACATGAATTAGAATAGATAACAGAAGTCTAATAATCAATTCATAATTCATTTCCCATCAATTTATAAGCAAGATCTAAGATTTGGGGAATTTGGGGAAGGGAACATGATCAACATGAAATTGCATCAATTAACATCAATTAATCAACAATATATACTCAATTAGTCATAGAAAATCATAATTTATCATCAATTTGAAGTTTAGAAGAAAACCCATTAGAATTGGAAAACCCCATGGAATTGGGTAATTTAGATATCAACTTTGAAAGGACCTCTTGGGAAAAGTAATCCCAAGAGTGAAGAACCCATACCTTAGTAAATATTAATACACGAAATTGAAGTGAAATCCTAGAGAAATTGACCTTCTTCTTCAAGCTTTGGTTCTTCTTCAATGGAGGAATTTGGGGAGAGAGAAAGTAGAGATAGGTGAGAGCTTTTGGATTTTGTTTTGGGAATTTGGGTTTGGGTGAGTGAAAAATGACTTAAAATAACCCTTAGGCTATATATAATGACCCCCTAAATTACCCAAAACACCCCTAACTTAATTTGGTCACTTTGGGAAGTCAAAATGTCAAAAATACTATTTTACCGGATCAGGAAAGTGGCTTCGCGTCGCGTGGCCAACATACATTTTATTTTCCAAAAACAGTATATAAACTGCTCTGATGACTTATAAACATTATTTAGGTATTAAAATAGTATCTAAACCTTTAGACACTAATGTTAGTCTCTAGATTAGGTCTTGAATTTTCGGAGTGTTACAGTTTCACTAGTTAAATTTGATTAGCTTCCGGACTTCATGGTAGTTTCTTGACGTCTTGACTCAAAAACTTCCTAAATGGTTTCTTAACATTATTTTAGGCCTTATGAAGTGTTACTAACATTAGATAAACATGTGAGGCTCTAGCTAAGGTCTTGAACTTCTAGAGTGTTACAAAAATAGATGAAGAACCTCAAGATTTCCTTGATGAGGTCTATAAGATCCTCTATGCTATGGGTGTGACTTCAATTGAGAAGGCCGAGTTGGCGGCCAATCAACTCAAAGATGTGGGCCAAACTTGGTACACACAATGGAGGGATAATAGAGTGCTAGGAGGTGGTCTGGTGACATTGGATATTTTCAAGAAGACCTTCTTGATAAGTTCTTTTCAATAGAGTTGAGGGAATCTAAGGTGGAAGAATTTATCAACCTTCATCAAGGAGGTATGAGTGTACTTGACTACTCCTTGAAGCTTAATAAATTTTCCAAGTATGGTCCATCCTTGGTGTCTAATCCGAGGGATAAGATGAGTCATTTTCTTACGGGAGTGTTGAAGACTTGGTAGAAGAATGTTGTTCGCTATGCTTCATGATAATATGAATATCTATCATATAATGGTTCATGATCAACAAGTGGAAGAAAGTAGACTAAAGATGAAGAATAGGGAGTCCAAGAGGGCCAAGTCTTATGAAGGTGGTTGTTCAAGGGGAAGGCTGGAAATTCAAGACAAGCTTAGATTCAAGAAGAGGTTCTCCAATCAAGTTACTTCCAATTTCCCAAGTCTAGTGATGATAGGGTGTATAACCCTAACTATAAAAAGTAAAGAGGTACTAGTTCACCAAGCAAGAAGCCAACTTGTGAAAAGTGTGGCAAGAAACTTATGGGTGAATGCCTAGTTGGGACGGACGTGTGGCAAGAGTTTCCACAAGTATAGAGATTTATCTAATGTGAAGGGTCAAGACAAGGGGAGTGGGCAAGCACAAGCAAGTGGTTCTAATGTTGATCGTCCAAGAAAGAATAACTTTTATGCTCTTCGCTCTAGGGGTGAACAAGAGAGTTTTCCCGATGTGGTGACGGGTATGTTACAAGTCTTCTCTATTGATGTTTATGCTTTACTTGATCCGGGTGCTACATTATCTTTTGTTACTCCTTTGGTACCTAGAAAGTTGACATTTTGCCCGATATCTTAAATGAACCTTTCATTGTAACTACCCTTGTAGGTGATTCGGTTGTTGCAAAGAGAGTATATAGAAATTATCCTATAATGTTGCCCAATAGATTTACTTATCTTGAATTAGTAGAACTTCATATGGTTGATTTTGATGTCATTTTGGGAATGGATTGGTTGCATGATTGTTTTGCTTCCATCGATTGTAGAATAAGGGTTGTTAAGTTCAACTTTCCAAATATACCCGCCTTAGAGTGGAAAGGGGGTAATTATATTCCTAGAGGTCATATCATTTATTGTTACAGTCTTGTAATATGATACCTAAAGGGTGTTTATACCATATTGTAAGAGTCAAAGACTTAGACTCTGAAAATGCTCCCATTGAGTTAGTCCTTGTAGTAAGGGAATTTCCAAAGGTCTTTCCTAATGATTGTAACACTTTGAAAGTCCAAGACCTAATCTATAGCCTAATATGAGTGTCTAAGGGTTGTAACACTGTTTCAAGGTCAAATATAATGTTGATAAGTCATATAGGAAGTTTTATAATCAAAGTGTCAAGAAACGTCAAAAATGTCCGGAAACTAGTTAAAGAGGGTCTAGTTTGCCTTGGCCTATTTGACTAGGTGTTTGGAGTCAGAATTTGATGGAATTTGGTATTAAGGTGTATAATACGTATTAAACTTGGTTTATAGTTGAAAAGTTTGGGTACGACTCCCCAAGGACCAACCAAAGGGTCCAGTACCCTTCTATGTTGGCTAAAAAGCTGTCATGAACAGTGTCTACCAATGAGGGCCAACGACGGGGCGTGGTCAAATCAACGGGGCATCGATGGCCACCGTCGTTGTTCACTTATCCATTTTGGCCAAAGGTCCATTTGGAACAGTCTCTGATACCATCGACGGACGTGCAGGATAGATGGGGGGCAAGGGTGTTGGTTGACCTATAGACCATTGATCGAGGTCTCGTAGGTCCTGCCTGTTATTTCACTGTTAAGTTCATTGAGTACATTTAATTAGTTAGTTTAGTTAGGAGGTTAATTAGGTAATATGGGGAGGTTAAGTAAGTTAGTTAAGTCACTATATAAACTACCCTAAGCCTAAGCCCAAATTAACACCTCCTAATTCCAAAACCCAAATGCTCTTCCTTCTCTCTTTTTTCTCTCTCCCAAAGAAACTACATAGAAGACCAAGTCAAGGAGGGTGTTAGGGCAGAAGGAAGACAACTTTTCTCCATAATTTTCATCAATTAACAAGGTATTATATCATTTAACCTTTGGGATTCCTTTCCCCAAAGGGTTCTTCCAAAATTGGTTTTCAAAAAGATGATTTCAAATGGGTTTCTTACTAATACTAATTTGATCTTCTAAATTGCTTTGTTTATGATTTCGTTTGGTGATTATGATTAGATTATGATGTATTATGAATAAATTATGCTAGTTCTTGATTTATTAATCTTGTTTTTTAAGTAGATCATGAATTTGACCCAAATCCCTAACCCTAGGTTATGAACCAGTGATGAATTGATGTGTAGTGATTCAATTGACTTCATATTGTATTGATTACTATTGTGTGATGATATTACAACCATTGTTGGGTTGAATTGTATATTTAATGGTAAAACCTTTGATGATGGCGTGTGAAGGAGATTGGGTAGGTCGTGTGATCTCAAACCTTTACTTCAATTATGATAACTTGTGTTGAGTGATGAAGTTATATTGAAGTTTACCTTATGATAAGATTCATTAGGGTTGGTAAGATGTTTAATTGAAATGTCTTGGTAGATAGCTTGTGAGTTATTGGCTAAGATGTAATGATATAAGGTTTGTGATGATTTACCTTTGTGCCTTATTATGATATGGTGATGTAAATGTGCTAACCTCACATGTGTGAATTTTACTGAAAGGACAATATTCATGCAATTCTCTTTGAGCTATGATTATGACTATATAATAGGTAGACCCCTATGACCTAAAACTAAGGTATGATTGTTAATTAAAGACATTTCAAATAGGAACTAGCTTAGCACCGAGTGAAATAGAGCGAGGAATGTCCCTTCCCACATAGGGAAGATAGGTCACTAATGTACTCATGAGTTTGGAGACTATAATTCATGTAGCAAAAAGAGTGTCCGAAATACATCTCCTAGTTCTTAAACTATGTTTACCCTATAGGAATACTAGCTAGTGGATCCACGTAGATGCTACGTTCATGTTTTGTCACTACTTTGGCAAGTAATTCACCTTCTTTCAGTGTACGGTTCCATGACATCGGATTCCGCATTAGCTCATGTGGTCTATGTCGGTTAAGGCTAGATGTTCCCAAAAGGTAAAACAAAGTAATAAAGTGAACTCTAACTAGGGTGACCTAATGGGTTTGGCTTAGTCTAGGTAGGGGTATGGTACTCTACATATACATTGCACTAGTTAGACTTGAGGGAAGTCTTAGAAGGATGTTCTTACGTGCTTATATGCTTATAAATTTAAATGATACGTATATGTTGATTCTACATGTTAATGACACTATGCGATATGGGTTTCACTTATGAACATGTGGTTGGTATTTATTGCTAAGGTTTGATGATGTCTAATCCTAATGATATCGTATGAAAAGTTAGGCATTGCTTATAGTTCCTGTTGGGTTTACTTGGTTGAGTAAGGTTATGGGGCCTTACTTAGTCATCGCTCTACTGGACTTAATGGGGGTGCATGAGTGATGATCTTGCTTAGGTTATAATACTATGAACTCTATTGCATGCTTGTTGATGTTATAACTTGATCATGTAGTTGTCTTGATTATGTGCTCAATTATGTTGATATGCATGTTGACTTAACTATACTTGATATTGTTGGTCTTGTGATGTACTTGGTCTTGACATAAGGAATATGTGTTTATTGACTTGTATTGGTTCTTAAATGTGCATAAGGTGTTGCTAAGGTGACCTTGCGTGCTTTTAAATAAATGTCCCTTTTTGTTATGATTTTATGTTATATGTGCATATGATCCAATACTTAGTACAAATGATGTGCTAACCCCATTTATCTCTTTTCCCCAACATTTTAGGTTCCGGCCGTTGAGGAGATTGTGGTAATTTGAACGGAAGGCTTGTAATCATTCTCCAAGTGGGTATGTCTTCAAGTCCAAGGATGATGCCTTACTATTAGTATATCTATGTTTCTTTGTTCTAGTCTAAAGACGATCATTTCATTCTACTTATTTCAAGATATTCGTAAGACCTCGGAAATAATTTGGGTCAACTAGATCCTAACATGTTGGTAATGGTGGTATAAGGTCCTAATATGGTCTATTATATGGTTTAGAGGTAGTAGGTAAGAGTTTAGGTGCATTGGAAGTGAAACGTCAAAGGACGACTAAGACGTTCGACGACTAAGTCACCTATGTGCCTCGTATGTGGTTCTATGTGTTTATGTGTAATTCATGAGGTTGTAAGGTTATTAAATGATTTTAAATGGTGTATATAGTCAGTGTGTCAAGTTTCGTGAAGTTAGGAGGTCAAACGTTCAAGAACGTCCATGACGTTCGAAAGATATGCCTTGAAATGACCTTGTGTGTCTCGGCATGTTTCGTTGAGTTTTACGTGTTCGTTTGGGATGAAATTCATATGAGAGGTTTTAAACTTATAAACGATTGTATTTGGGTTGTAAACGTCCGGGAAATTATCCCCAAGGACCATACAAGGGTCCTTGAGGAAGGACCCATGTTGGTGGCCAAAACTGCCAAAAAGCAGTCCACCTACGGATGGCAATCGACAGCCAGTGGCCTGGTCGACGCCCCGTAGGTGGTGGGCGTCGTTGGATCCTTAGGCTAGGAATCCAAGCTCCCATTTCCAAGCCTCAGAACCCATCGACGGTTGCCAGCACGGCCCGTAAGTGGGCTTACGCCCCGTCGATGGGGAAGTCGTCTGTGGGTTGTCCCTGCGTGCAGTTTCACTGCCAAGCTAGGGGTGAATTTGTAAATACACCCCACTTCCAAATAAGAGTATTGGTGGTTTATTAAGGGTATATTGGGTATTTTAAATGTGTATATAAGTGTTTAACACTTAGAATATTTCATTCTTCTAAAATTAAAACCCCAAAATCCCTTAAGAAATCCCAAAGACTCCATTGAAGTCCAAATCAAGGAACAGCTTGGAGGTGACGTTTTGAGTGGAAATTCTTATTCAAAGTGAAGAATTATCATCATTGAGGTATGGCTTTTGATCCTTGATACTCGTTTAATCAAGGAGTCCAACTTTCAAAGATGTTTTAAAAGTTTTCAAAAGGTGAATTGTCCAATTTAATGATTCTACCATGGGTTCTTGCATTAATGGTTTTCAAACGTCTATTACGGATTAGATTGATTTTGTATTTATGATTTTAACCTAAATTACCTATGAACCCATGAATTTGATGAACCTATGATTTTGACTAAATTATGGGTTACTTGATATTGGCTTAATGTTGATGAATTCATGTGTAGTTTCTTATGGGCTTTATATTGATGTAAGAAGTGTATTCAATTGTTATCAAATTGGTATTGGATTGTTGAATCTATGTTGAATTGGTTTAGATTTCATTGATTTCTATAATTGTGTATTGAATTGGTGTTCATGGCCATGGGTAAGGGCCTTATGATGTTGAATTGGGTGATTTGGTATTGGCTTGAAGTGTTGATGATGAAGTGGTGGTACGCTGCCCTATTTCTTCTTATTCAATGTTAATTATACTTCAATTATGTTATGATTGGTTTAGTCCACCTTTGGTGGCGGTGCTATGTGAATTGATGTGGCCTTGTCGGCGTTACTTTCTAGTATATTGATGACCATGTCCTTGTCGGCACTACTTGAACTTATATGGCTATTTGTGTAGTTCATTTGATGATGTGTGATCATATCTATCTATATGTGGAAGTACGTGTTAGACTGTTGATACTATCTAGTTAATCATGTTATGTTTTGACTATGTGTTAAGTGTGTAGTCTTAGAGTTGATACGTGGTTGTTCCTAATTTGGATATATGAGTCTAAAATGGTTAAGTTGATAATGTTAAGGTAATTAATAGGTTGATTAAATAAGGTTAAGTTTCATCTCTTAGTGTCTAAAGAAAGATAGGCTATATGTGTTAAATGGAAGTATGATGTATCTTCTTTAGGTAGACTTGTGTCCCTTACTTGATGCTTATGTGAATTTGTGATGTATTGACTTAGGAACCTAAAGGCTTTTAGTCTTGAATAAATGAATATAGGTGAGACCTTGAATGATGATTAAAGGGTCATTTATGTGGAACCTTGAACCAAGTGGTAAGGTTATGAATCGTGAAGTAGTTAGCCGTAATGGTACCCTTCATGTAATGAGTGATGGACTTAAAGTTGATTGGTTGGAATGGCATCATATCATACCTTAGGAAAGTCGCGATGAGCTTCTTGTTTCCATAGTGAGATAGCCTTAAAGGACCTTTCTTTGGTAAGGTAAATGTAATTGGGTCATGAACATCATATGGGACCCATTTGTATGAACCTTAATGTAAATTGATCTATGAGAACTAAGGTAGCACCGAGTGAGTATGGTTAAGGAAGTAGTTCTAGTTAAGTATGAGACTAGAATACAAAGTACGCCTTCATATTCCTTAACCATGTGCCTACATGGGATCTTTATGTTCTACCATTGGCAAGTAGAACACCTCATCGAAGTAGGATAGAACTTCGGATTCCATGCTTTGCTACCATGGTCTATGTCGGTTATTGCTATTCTCATATATGGATACATATTAGAATTAGAGAAGTTTATGAGGTTTAGGTGGTGGTATGGGACACTATTAGACATTGCACAATAGACTTTGAAGATGTTAGTAAGAGTCCTTAGGTCTTGTCTAAGACCATTATTTGAATGTCCTTTATGTGATGTATGTCTTCTAAATGAACTAATGAACTAATGACTTATGTTATGAAGTATGTAAGTGAATAAGTATCTAATCTAGAGTGCCTTAGGGATTCTTTAGTTAAATTGTGAAGAGGGAATAAAGGATGATCTCTTCATGTCTTATCTATGGAAGTCTTGAGAATGACTCTAGTAGTGAAAAGGTTTGGTGTTGTGGACATGATCTAAGCCTTAGGTAGTCTTAAGGACTATTTAGGTAATCTTGAAGAGGTCAATCATGAACGTTATCTTCTTGATTTACTTAAGTAGGTCTTTTGGTAGACTTTGGAAGGAGAATGTCATATCATCTATGCGATGGTGTGTTTAGTGAGAATGATTCTATCCTAGCGAGTCTATAGGATCTCTTGAGTGTGTGTGTAAGGGATTGTATGGGCGGTTGCTTCACAACTCACTCAAGTGAGACTTAGAGTCACCTTTGGTAGAAGAATCTTACCTTGATGTTTAAGATGCTTTGTAAGTGTGTATGTGACTCATTATAAGTAATCTTAAGGGTCGTTTAGGCACATCTAGAGAGGGTGTATGGGAGGTCTCTCTTTGTGTGACTTAAGTGAATCTTAGGATAGCTTTTAGTGAGGGAATTACATGCTAGGAGTTGGTTAATGGAAGGTAAAGTGATTCACTGTAACAGTGAAGGAATTCACTGTACAGTGATTCGAGTTCACTGGAAAGTGTTCTCTAAAATTGTGATATTTTGTTTAATCATTTTCCTATGTGTTTCTAAGTTGCTAAATGTTATTTTTATGATTATATTAGGATATTTAGATGAAAAGATGCAGATTTCCAATAAAGTCCGTTTTCATGATTTTTATGCATAATGCCATACTTAGTACATGTGATTGTACTAATTCCATGCTTTATTTTCTATCTATAGTTCTTGGTAGGTGAAGAGCTTTGGGAAGAAGACTTGGACAAGGTGATCGTTCAAGAAGAGTTGAAGTATGTCCTCACTTGACTCGAGGGCATATATGTCATTTTATGTTTCCTAAATGAAGTTTTGTAATAATACTATTATAGTAGTATGTTTTAAATTCGTATGGGCCGTGTCCAAAGTATTATCGTGTCTTAAGATGATGATCGAGATTTAGATGTTTTTCCTATTTCCATATATGAAAGAGTTTAAGACTTCTATATGTTTTTATGAAAAGTTTTAATTCCGCACTTTTTTCGTTATATATATGCGATGAATGATATGATAGGTTGTATAAGACCTCCGAGAGTCGGAATACGCCGGTCGCAATCCAAGATTGCACCCTAACTTCTAGGGTGTTGTTTTGGATGTGACAATATTATTGTAAGCCCTAAGTGGACTTATATATTGTTTAAGGTCTTATGCCATGTTGATTCTACTCCGTTTAGAATGTTTAATATGAGACATCCGGTTTAAGACTATGTTATGTATTGTTATTATATATGTGCATAAAAGTAGAAGACTATGTAATCTTCTTATACGAAGGGTCTATATATACTCGAAATTTAATTATGTGTAAGGAGAGGTCTTAGTAAACCTCATAAAGTAGTGTAGATGAACGTTTTAAAGTTTCCGCGTTTTTAACTACGAATGTAATGATGAATGCTAAGACGCTAGTCTGAGTCTTCTTTGAGGCCGCGCCGCCGGTTACATCTTGTGGGTGCTCCCCAGATGTGACAAACATGGTATCCGGGCATGACATGAATATCCCTAGAAATAATGTCTCATTAAACCGCGTCTATGTAGATTCTTATTCATATTTTGAAGCGCGCCACACTTATGAATGAGAGACTACATTATGCTTAAAAACTCTCATCTTCTTGTATTCCTTTGTCTGCCTCTAAATTCTTTTTTATGTGCTTGCACCTAAACCTTGTATCGTGGTTATAGGTATAATTACTCAAAGGGAAGCACACGAAGGTTCGGAGAAGGCATTGCTAATGTGGGGGCTAATGATAACCAAACTCCTCCACAAGAGGACCAATGCCTCCACTAGAAGTAGTTGCTATGGGTGATGAAGTTCCGATTTTTCTCCACCGATGACCGATGGATAGATAAAGGAGGATTATCTCAATATGGCCCAAGCCACGACCTCTCAAGCCAATGCCGTCACTTCTCAAGTCCAAGCCATGACGGCTCAAGTGAATAGGGAGGATGGTCCCTGAGTGCCTCATCATGTCAAAAACAGGGAATCTCATTTGAGAGACTTTACTAGAATGAACCCACCTATGTCCTTCGGTTCCAAAGAGGATGAAGACCCTCAAGATTTTCCTCGAGAGGTGTATAAGATTCTCTATGCTATGGGTGTGACCTCAATTGAGAAGGCCAGTTGGCGGTCTATCAACTCAAGGATGTATCCCAAACTTGGTACGTGAAGTGGAGGATAATAGGGCACTAAGAGGTGGTCCGGTGACTTGGGAGATCTTCAAAAAGGATTTCCTTGATCGTTTATTACCTAGAGAGTTGAGGGAAGCTAAGGTGGAAGAATTCATCAACCTTCGTCAAGAAGGTATGAGTGTACTGACTATTCATTGAAATTCACTAAATTGTCCGTGTATGATCCATCCTTGGTGTCTAACCCAAGGGATGAGATGAGTTGTTTTCTTACGGGGGTGTCTGAAGACTTGGTTGAAGAGTGTCGTTCGGCTATGCTTCATGATAATATGAATATTTTCTCTCATGGTTCATGCTTAACAAGTGGAATACAGTAGGCTAAGGATAAATAATAGGGAGGCCAAGAAGGCAAGGCCTTATGAAGGTGGTTCTTCGAAGGGTAGGCTTGAGATTCATGACAAGCCTAGGCTCAAGAAGAGGTTTTCTAATAAAGTTCCCTCCAAATTTTCCAAGGCTCGTGATGATGGGGTGTCTAACCCTAAGTATCAAAAGGGAAGAGGTATTAGTTCCTAGCAAGAAGCCAACTTGTGGAAAGTGTGTCAAGAAGCATTATGGTGATTGCCTTGTTGGGACGGAAAATTGTTTTGTGTATGGCAAGAGTGGCCACAAGTTTAGGGATTGCCCTAATTTGAAGGGGCAAGACAGAGGTAGCGGGAAATCTCAAGCTAGTGGTTCTAATGTTGATTCTCTAAAGAAAAATCGCTTTTATGCTCTACGCTCTAGGGGTGAACAAGAGAGTTCTCTCGATGTGGTGACCGGTATGTTACAAGTCTTCTCTATTGATGTATATGCTTTACTTGATCAGGGTGCTACATCAACTTTTGTAACTCCCTCGATAGCTAGGAAGTTTGATAATTTTCCGATGTCTTAAATGATCCTTTTATGGTAACTACTCCGGTAGGGGAAGGGTTGGTTGCAAAGAGGGTATATAGAAATTGTCCTATAAATATGCTCAATAGAGTTACTCATGTTAAATTATTAGAACTTGATATGGTTGATTTTGATGTCATTTTGGAGATGTATTGGTTGCATGATTGTTTTGCTTCCATTGATTGTAGAACAAGAGTTGTCAAGTTCAATTTTCCAAATGAACCCGTCTTAGAGTGGAAGGGGGGAAATTATTTTCCTAGAGGTCGTATCATCTGTTGTCATAAGTCTTGTAAAATGATCTCAAAATGGTGTTTATATCACATTGTATAGTCAAATATTTAGATTTCAAAAATCCTCCCAATGAGTCGGTCCCCGTAGTAAGGGAATATCCGGAGGTCTTTCCTAATGACCTTCGTGGAATCCCTCCCGAACGGGAAATTGATTTTGGTATTGAATTGCAATCGGATACCAACCCCATTTAAATTTCTCCTTATCAGATGGCTCCGGCCGAATTGAAAGAGTTGAAGGCTCAGGTTAAGTACTTAGTAGACAAAGGCTTTATTATACCTAGTATATCTCCATAGGGTGCACCGATATTGTTTTTGAAGAAGAAGGATGGGTCTCTTAGAATGTGCATTGATTATTGCTAACTCAATAAAGTCATTATTACGAGTAAGTATCCTCTCCCTCGTATTGACGACTTGTTTAATCAACTCCAAGGAGCAAGCTACTTTTGTAAGATTGACTTGAGATCGGGGCATCACCAACTCAGGGTGAGAGGTGAGGATATACCGAAAATGGCATTTCGAACAAGATATGGTCATTATGAGTTCTTAGTAATGTGTTTTGGTCTCACTAATGCCCCGGCGACATTTATGGACCTAGTGAATAGGGTGTTTAGAAGTTACCTAGATTCATTTGTCATTATCTTCGTTGATGACATCTTGGTATATTCAAAAAATGAGGGTGAACACATGGTCCATTTGAGAGTGGTTTTGCAAGTGCTTAAGGAAAACCAACCATTTTTCAAGTATAGAAAATGTGAGTTCTGGTTGAGGTCGGTGGCATTTCTTGATCATATCATCTCTAGTGAGGGAGTTGAGGTTGATCGAAGGAAAACGGAGGCGGTGACAAATTATCCTAGACCATTGAATCCAACTGACATTAGGTGTTTCTTGGGTCTAGCGTGTTAATATAGGAGGTTTGTGGATGATTTTGCGTCCATTGTTTTTCCCTTGACTACCTTGGCCCAAAAGAGTGTGAAATTTGAGTGGTCAGAGGCACGTGAAAGAAGCTTCCAAATTTTGAAAGATAGGCTTACTTTTGCTCCGGTATTGACCCTACTAAAGGGTAATAAGGGTTCTGTGGTATATTGTTATGCATCTCGAGTGGTCTTTGTTACGACCCAAAATACCCTCTAGGTGTAACCGGCGTCGTCTTCCTCTAAGAGGACTAAGACAAGCCCTTAACATACATCATAGCACATCATAGGTGAAAAATACGGAAAAATTAAAACTTTACGTAGTGAAGTATACTTAGACTTCTCGCATATTGTATATGAGATATACATAGACCCCTCACATATGAAGCTTACATAGGCTTCTCAAATAACATTGACATAGTCTAATAATTTGTCTCACATTTAACCATCTAAAGAATGAATCACAATAGTTTGGGCATAGCCCTTAGTCTATTACAATATCCCAATATAGGCTACAATGAAGTCTCAACATGAGAATGGAATAATTGTCTCAAGACATAGACAAAACTAATAAGGCTTGATGAGTGGATCTATCTGTCACATCCGGGTTTACCCCCTAGACGTAACCGGCGTCGTCGTCCTCTTTGAGTACTAAGACAAGCCTCTTAGTCTTACATCATTGCATTCATCGATTAAAAATAAGGAAGAATTAAAACTTTTTCAAACTAAATTTAATCGGAGGTTTACATAGACCTCTACATACACATAATCTATTTATATCAAGTATACATAGACTTGTTCGTATAAGAAGATAACATAGTCTTCTACTTTTATTTCACACATTTATATAATAAGGAAATAGAGTCATAAATCCGTCTCATCTCATAAAACCATCTAAACGATAACAATAACATTGGGCATAGCCCTACATCAATAAAACAAAGCCGCATATATGTTTTATACAACTTTGTCTCAAATAGGAAATAGAGTCATTACAAAAGTTGTAGTAACTAAGTAACTTCATAAAGAGAATATTGGCATGGTCCTTGGGAAAATGAGGACCTACCACTTGGATGATAGAATATCCAAGTCTTCCTTCAAATCACCTCAAGTCAAACTTTAACGACCTGAACCTAAAATGTTTGGGAAAGGGGAGAAAACGGGGTTAGTACGCCACATGTACTAAGTATGAGACCATATGCACAAATATCATCAAAGTATGCTAAAAAGGGACATTTAATGAAAACATGTGATTTAAACCAATCCTTTAAACATACTAAACAAGTTAATTATATCATATGCATATCATTATAGTTAAACACAAAATCTCATATAACTCTACCATCATTTAATAACATAACAAACATGAATAAGAGTAAATAATTTAAATAGCAAAAGAAACCAACCAACTATAATCTTTATGAAGCCACAAGTGCAATGACCAAGTAAATCCCCATAACCCTACTTAATCAAGTAACCTACTAAAGATCATAATTAGCAATTCACTTCACATAGGAATGTCTTCCATCTCATATGATGTTCCTTCTTTAACAATGATAACCAATTTCATATTCATAAGCATCTTATTCAACATACAAAGTCATTTACATTATATCATCATTTATATACATAATATTAACTTCTAAAAGTTCTATCAAGGCAAACTAGTGCAAGGCATAGGTAGAGTCCCATACCCTACCTAAGCTAAAGTCAAACCCATCAAGTTACTTCAATTAGTTTATATTGCATTCATTCATTTTAGTTTAGGGAACTCTTGCCTTAACCGACATATACAACATGAGCTAATGTGGAATCCGGTGTCATGAAATCTTACACTGATGGAAGGTGGTCTTCCGACAAAGGTAGAACCTAACATAAACGTAGCTATCTAGGTGGATCCACTACCTAGTATTCCTATGGTTGCAACATAGTTATGGAACTTGGGGCATCATAGGAAATATCACTCTACACTCTATTTGGGTCATGAGGCTATCCAACCCGTGAGAACCGTAGTGAAACCTACCTTTCCAATGTGGAAAAGTGTCACCCTCTCATATACAAGATCACTCGGTGCTAAGCTAGTCCCCTTTAAATGTCTTTAAGCTTTATTAAACATCATAAACTTAATTTAGGTCATAGGGTCTAGACCTTGTATATTCATCGTCATAGCTCTATAAGAATTGTATGAGAAAATAGTCCTTTCATTCATAATTCATATAAGTGAGGTCAACCCCTTGCATATCACATCATAATAGGGTACATAATTACATGTTATCATCCTTATGGCATGTACACCCTAAGCAACCTCACAACCAAAGCATAAGACATTTCAATTCAATCATTATACCATCCTATCACTCTAAACAAAGTATACTTCAACACAACATCATAACTTGATGACAATTAACCACAGTTGAAGTGAGAATTAGGATAGTCAAGACTTACCAACACTCCTCCATAGTTCATCATAAAGGGGCTTTACCATCAACCCATAACTCAACCCAATTTGGATCATCACACCAAGGTAACACAATAACCCACATGATAATGAATTTAGAAGAATCATTATAACCTAATTCAACACTAGATTCAAGACTTGAAACATGATATCCAAGTATGTCTTCCTAACATAGATCAACACCTCAAGAACTAGCATGAAAGACTACAATTCATCACATTAGGTTTATGATCTATGTAATAACAGTAGTTAAGGATGATTTAACCAAGAGTGAAGTCAATTTAATCGAACCCAACACAATTCATATTAAGATCAAACCTAAGGTTAAGGAGTAAGGATCAAAATCTACAATGTAGACCAAATCATATCAATTCATCCTAATCAAGTTACAATACATGATAATATACTCATTATAACCTAAGGAAAACATGATCAATTCATTCATAACATAAAATTCGTAATTGAATGAAACCCACATGAAACTCAACTTTTGGAAGAATCATTTGAGGGAGCCCTTTGAGGAAAGAAGTCTCAAAGGTGAATTAGATCCCATAACTTAACGTTTTTATAACAATTTGATGATGAATTATTCCCTTTACAGACCCAAAGCCCTTCCTTAGCTATGTCTTCAATGGTGTCTTCGAATAGAGAGAGAAAGTAGAGAAAAGGAAGAGAGTTTATTTTGAGTGTTGTCATTAGACTAATGAGGGTGGGTTTTATATGAGGGGTTAAATTACTTGATTTGACTTACTAATCCCCCAACTAACCACCAAAATTTATTTATTAATTAAATGAGGTCGTTTTAAAAATCTTGGCAGTAAGTTGGGCCCTCACAGACGAGACCTCGACCACGGTCCGTCTGTGAGTCGACGCCCCATCATCCCCCTCCGTCGCTTGGAACAGTAGCTATGGAAGCAAGGGCTTCTTGAAAACTTTCTAAGTGTGGGAAGACGGTGGCCTCGACGCCCCGTCGAGCCACTCACGCCCCGTCAACCCTTCCGTCGATGCACACTGCCAGGCAGTGTTGCATCCAAACTACAAGGGTCCTCCTCAAGGGCCCTTGGTTGGTCCTTGGGGAGTCGTACCCGGACATTTCAACCATGAAACATCCCCAACACGCGTTACACATATTTTTACCTAAATTTTGATCAATTCCAACTCCTAAAAGCTAGTCAAATGGCTAAGACATCCTAGCACTCTTGTGAACCAATTTCCAAACGTCATGGACGTTCTTGATTATTTTGATTCTAAAACATCTTAACTAGCCTATATACATCTGTATCAACTTAGAACAGTGCTTAGACCTCATGGAACCTAGGTAAGTTTTACAACATGCCTTGAAATTTTGAAATGTTACATTACCCCCCCCCCTTAGGAACATTCATCCCCGAATGACACGAAACACTCTTTTAAAGGAAGGAATACACTCAAAATTTTGTCATGAGGTACCTCCTTCTCACAACACACATGAGCTCATCATTCATTACCTAAGTCAATTAGCACCAAGTTCACTTCATCAATATGCTACATATAATTTCCACAAAGACTCACCAAATCAAAATACATAAATTAACTCAAATAAGCAACAAACAAAACAAATATCAATTTTTTTTTAAAGCAAACTTACAGGGACTTCACTGTACCTTCACTGTGAAGTCTCAAAAATTTGGATTTTTGCAAGACTTTACCTAAAAATCAAGAAACCACAATTCCTAGTCATAATTAGGTTATTAAAAAAAATGCTAACCTTAATCATCGAAAAGATGAGGATAACGGGTCTTCATGTCGTCCTCGGCCTCCCATGTTGCACCGTCAACTAGGTGGTTCTTACATAACACTTTTACGAAACCACCTCTTTCTTCCTCAACCTGTTCACTTGTCTATCAAGGATTTGCACCGGAACCTCCTCATAAGAGAGGTTATCCTTGACCCCAAGGCCTTCAATAGGAAGAATAGACTCAGGATCCCCGACACACTTATTCAACATAGATACATGGAAAACCGAAGAACCGAAGCTAAATCATTTGGGAGTTTCAAGTGATAGGCAACCTTACCAACCCTTTCCAAATCTCATAAGGGTCAACATAACGAGGGCTCAACTTCCCCTTCTTGCCAAATCTAACCACCGCCTTCATAGGTGAAATTTTCAAATACACTTTATCACCTTCTTGAAACTCCAAATCCCTTCTCCTATTGTCGGCATAGGACTTTTCTCGACTATAGGCTGTTTGTAACCGATTCCTTATGATGTTAACATTCTCCAAAGTCCTATAGATCAAATCGGGACCAAGAATAGAAGGCTCACCAACTTCAAACCACCCTATTGGAGACCTACACCTCCTCCCATACAAGGCTTCATAGGGAGCCATGGAGATGGATGATTGAAAGCTATTATTATAAGCGAACTCCATCAAAGGCAAGTGCTTATCCCAATTACCTTTAAAATCAATAATAAAAGCTCTAAGCATATCCTCAAGGGTTTGAATAGTGTGTTCATCTTGACCATCCATTTGAGAATGAAAAGCGGTACTCAATTTCACCTTAGTACCCAAACCTTCTTGGAAATACCTCCAAAATCTATATGTGAGTTGTGCACCCCGATATGAAATGATGGATAATGGAATACCATGGCGACACACAATCTCATCTATGAAGATCTTTGCATAATCTTTCGCCGAATAAGTGGACTTGACGGGAATAAAATGAGCGGACTTAGTCAATCTATCAACAATCACCCATATAGAATCATATGACTTTTGAGTCTGAGGCAACCCTACTACAAAGTCCATATTAATATCTTCCCACTTCCAAGAAGTAATTTGGATCTCTTGTAGTAAGCCACCTGAATTTTGATGTTCGCCTTCAGTTGTTGGCAATTTGGACACTTAGCAACAAATTCCGCTATGTCCTTCTTCAAACCTTCCCACCAATATATATCCCGAAGGTCATGGTACATCTTAGTCGAACCCGGATGAATGGAGTAGTGGGATCCATGGTCTTCTAATAGGATCCGATCCCTCAACCCATCAATAACGGGAACACATAATCTCCCTTGGTATCTCAACACACCATCCCCCCTAAGGAGAGAGACTCATGAAACTTGCCAAGAACCGATTCCTTCAACTCCATCAATAGTTGATCAAGGTGTTGTTTGGACTTCACCTCAACCACCAATGATGACTTGGAGTTATGATGAACCGTAGCACTACCATTTGGAGAACTCTCCAATCGCACCCCTAATCTAGCCAACCTATGAACATCTTTCACTAGGTCTTTCTTGGCTTCATCTATATGCGACACACTACCCATAGTCATACGACTTAGGGCATCCGCAACCACATTGTACTTGCTGGGATGATATAAGACACTCATATCATAATCTTTCAACAATTCTAACCACCTTCTTTGCCAGAGATTCAACTTCTTTTGAGTAAACACATATTGGAGACTCTTATGATCGGAGAAAACATCAACATGAACACCTTATAAGTAATGCCTCCATATTTTCAAAGCAAACACCACGGACACTAACTCAAGGTCATGAAAGGGATAGTTTCTCTCATGCACCTTCAGTTGCGTCGAAGCATAGGCAATCATCTTCCCATTTTGCATAAGCACACACCCCAAACCTATACGAGATGCATCATAATACACAACAAAGCCCTTTGTACTTCCGGTGGTGTCAACACCAGAGCCGAAGTAAGTCTATTCTTCAATAATTGGAAACTCTTTTCACAAGCCTCCGACCACTCAAACTCTTTACCTTTTTGAGTCAATGTAGTCAAAGGAGATGCAATGGATGAAAAGACCTCCACAAACCTTCGATAATAGCCCGCTAGACCCAAGAAACTCCTAATGTCAGTCGGAGTCAAGGTTCTAGCCCAATCGCATCAGTCTTCCTTGGGTCTATCTCAACTCCCTCATTGGAGATGATATGCCCAAGAAACGCCACCGACCTAAACCAAAACTCGCATTTGCTATACTTGGCAAATAACTGATGCTCTTTAAGGGTTTACAATACCACCCTCAAATGACCTATGTGATCAACCTAATTCTTTGAATACACCAAGATATCATCAATATACACAGTAACAAATAAATCAAGATATCATCGAAACACTCTATTCATTAGGTCCATAAACGCTGCCGGGCATTTGTGAGACCAAAAGACATAACCACGAACTCATAGTGCCCATACCGAATCCGAAAGGCGGTCTTTGAAATATCTTCATTTCTCACTCTGAGTTGGTGATACCCCGACCTCAAATCTATCTTTGAAAAGTAGCTCGCTCCTTGAGTTGATCAAATAAATCGTCAATCCGAGGAAGAGGATACTCGTTCTTGATAGTAACTTTGTTTAGTTACCGATAATCAATACACAATCTCAAGGACCATCTTTCTTTTCACGAATAAGACCGGAGCACCCCATGGAGATATGCTAGGCCTTATAAAGCCCATGTGTAGCAAATCTTTAAGTTGTGCCTTCTACTCCTTCAATTCGGCCGGAGCCATTCGATAAGGAGGAATCGAAATAGGGTTTGTTTCCGGTAGCAAATCGATACCAAAATCAATTTCTCTTTTGGTAGGAATACCGGGAAGGTCATTAGGAAAGACCTCCGGAAATTCACTCACCACGGGGACCGACTCAATAGGAGGAATTTCGGAATCCAAATCTTGGACTCTTACAATGTGATAAAGACATCCCTTTGAGATCATTTTACATGCTTTTAGACAAGATATGAACCGGCCTCTAGGAATAGAATGCCCACCCTTCCACTCAATAACGGGTTCATTTGGGAAACTAAACCTCACCACTCTAGTCCTACAATCAATGGAAGCGAAAGTAGCATGTAACCAATCCATACCCAAAATGACATCAAAGTCAAGCATATATAGTTCAACTAGATCCACATGAGAAACTCTATTGGACAAAGTGATAGGACAATTTTGATAGAATCTTTTTGCTACAATGGACTCACCCACCGGAGTATACACCATAAAACGTTCATACAAAACATCGGGTAAAGTATCAAACTTTTTAGCTACTAAGGGAGTAACAAAAGACAAAGTAGCACCCGGATCAAGCAAAGCATACACATCAATAGTAAAGATTTGTAACATACCGGTCACCATATCGGGAGAGGCCTCTAGATCACCTCTAGTATGAAGGGCATAAAAGCAGTTCTTTTTAGGAGCATCACTAGAACCACTTGGTTGTCCACCCTTCTCTTGCCCCTTTGCATTAGGACAATCTCTCACCTTGTGACAAACCTTCCCACAACCAAAGCATTTGTCCGAGCCGAGGAGTCAAGCACCAATGCTTCTTCTAACATTCATTGCAAGATGGCTTCTCATTAGACGAATTTCCACTCTTACCTTTTTGAACTCTCGGCCTAGGGGCCTTCTCCTCCCTAGTCTTGGGAAATTTGGATGGAACTTGATTTGAGAACCTCTTTTTGAATCTAGGCTTGTCTTGAATTCCAAGCCTATCTTTCGTAGCTCCACCTTCAGAAGACCTTGCCCTTTTTGAATCCCTATCCTTCCTTTTTGATTTAGCCTCCTCAACCCTTTTAGCATGCATCATAAGAAGACCTATATTCATATTATCATGGAGCATAGCGAATGACATTCTTCTTGCAAGTCATCCGATACACCCGTCACAAATCGACTCATCTCGTTTCTAAGATCGAAGACCAAGGAAGGAGCATATTTGGCCAATTGAATGAACTTCAAGAAGTAAGCATGAACACTCATACCTCCTTGGCGGAGGTTGATGAATTCCACCACCTTAGCTTCTCTCATATCTCTAGGGAGGAACCGATCAAGGAAAGCCCTCTTGAAGATCTCCCAAGTCACCGGCCCACCTTGAAGTAAGCCTATTATCTCTCCATTGCACATGCCAAGTCTGAGACATATCCTTGAGTTTGTATGAAGCCAACTCGGCATTCTCATTAGAAAACAACTCCATAGCACATAGTATCTTATAAACTCATCAATGAATTCTTAAGGGTCTTCATCAACCTTAGACCCATATAAGATAGGAGGATTCATCCTAGTGAAGTCCCTAAGTCGAGAAGCCATAGTTTGCTCATGAACTCTCGGTGCAACATCCCGATTGGCTTGTGCAGTCATAGCTTGAGCTCGAACTGTTTCGGCTTGGACTTGAGTAGTCATCGCTTGGGCTATTTGAGAAAGAATAGCCCTCATCTGAGCCTCTGTCATAGGTGGAGGATCGGTCGGAGCCTAATCATCAACAACAACCTCTTCAACAAGAGGAACTGGATCATCACGGGGAGGAATTACCGCATTAGCAATCTCCTCCTCAAGTCTCCTAGCCGTATTCCTCCGAATATTCATCTCTTAATAACCAAAATACAAGGTTTAGGTGAAATCATATAAGAAGTACACTCTAGAGGCACGATAATGGATTTCCAAAAATGTGAGTGATTCGTAAGCATCAAATAAGTTCCTATTCATAAATGTGGCGTGCTTCACAATTATGAATACAAACCTACATAGACGTGGTTGAGAGAGACGTCAACATCAAGGATATTCAACCTCATGCTCTGATACCAAGTTTGTCACATCCGGGTGTACCCCCTAGACGTAATCGGCGTCGTTGTCCTCTTTGAGGACTAAGACAAGCCTCTTAGTCTTACATCATTGCATTCATCGATTAAAAATACGGATGAATTAAAACTTTTTCAAACTAAATCTAATCGTAGGTTTACATAGACCTCTACATACACATAATCATATTTATATCAAGTATACATAGACTTGTTCGTATAAGAAGATTACATAGTCTTCTACTTTTATTTCAAACATTTATATAATAAGGAAATAGAGTCATAAATCCGACTCATCTCATAAAACATCTAAACGACAATAATAACATTGGGCATAGACCTACATTAATAAAAGAAAGCCATATATAGTCTTTATACAACTTTTTCTCAAATAGGAAATAAAGTCAATACAAAAGTTGTAGTAAATAAGTAACTTCACAAAGAGAATATTGACATCGTCCTCGGGAAAATGAGGACCTACCACTTGGATGATAGAATATCCAAGTCTTCCTTCAAATCACCTCAAGTCAAACTTCAACGACCGGAACCTAAAATGTTTGGGAAAGAGGGAGAAAATGGGGTTAGTACGCCACATGTACTAAGTATGAGACCATATGCACAAATATCATCAAAGTATGCTAAAAAGGGACATTTAATGAAAACATGTCATTTAAACCAATCCTTTAAACAAACTAAACAAGTTAATTATATCATATGCATATCATTATACTTAAACCCAAAATCTCATATAACTCTACCATCATTTAATAACATCACAAACATGAATAGGAGTAAATCACATAAATAGCAGAACCAACCAACCAACTATAATCCTTATGAAGCCACAAGTGCAATGACCAAGTAAATCCCCATAACCCTACTTAATCAAGTAACCTACTAAAGATCATAATTAGCAATTCACTTCACATAGCATAGTATTCCATCTCATATGATGTTCCTTCTTTAACAATGACAACCAGTTTCATATTCATAAGCATCTTATTCAACATAAAAAGTCATTTACATTATATCATCATTTATATACATAATATTAACTTCTCAAAGTTCCTATCAAGGCAAACTAGTGCAAGGCATAGGTAGAGTCACATACCCCTACCTAAGCTAAAGTCAAACCCATCAAGTTACTTCAATTAGTTTATATTTCATTCATTCATTTTAGTTTAGAGAACTCTTGCCTTAACCGACATAGACCACATGAGCTAATGTAGAATCCGGTGTCATGAAACCTTACACCGATTCAATCATCATACCATCCTATCACTCTAAACAAAGTATACTTCAATACAACATCATAACTTGATGACAATTAACCACAATTGAAGTGAGAATTAGGATAGTCAAGACTTACCAACACTCCTCCATAGTTCATCATAAAGGGGCTTTACCATCAACCCATAACTCAACCCAATTTGGATCATCACACCAAGGTAACACAATAACCCACATGATAATGAATTTAGAAGAATCATTATAACCTAATTCAACACTAGATTCAAGACTTGAAACATGATATCCAAGTATGTCTTCCTAACATAGATCAACACCTCAAGAACTAGCATGAAAGACTACAATTCATCACATTAGGTTTATGATCTCTGTAATAACAGTAGTTAAGGATGATTTAACCACTAGTGAAGTCAATTGAATCGAACCCAACACAATTCATATTAAGATCAAACCTAGGGTTAAGGAGTAAGGATCAAAATCTACAATCTAGACCGAACCATATAAATTCATCCTAATCAAGTTACAATACATGATAATATACTCATTATAACTTAAGCAAAACATGAGCAATTCAATTCATAACATAAAATTCGTAATTGAATGAAACCCACATGAAACTCATCTTTTGGAAGAATCATTTGAGCGAGCCCTTTGAGGAAAGAAGTCTCAAAGGTTAATTAGATCCCATACCTAAACGTTTTGATAAAAACATGATGATGAATTATTCCTTTTCAAGCCGCCAAAGCCCTTCCTTAGCTATGTCTTCAATGGTGTCTTCCAATAGAGAGAGAAAGTAGAGAGAAGGAAGAGAGTTTATTTTGAGTGTTGTCATTATACTAATGAGGGTTGGGGTATGTATATGAGGGGTTAAATTACTTAATTAGACTTACTAATCGCCCAAATAACCATCAAAATTCATTAATTAATTAAATGAGGTCGTTTTAAAAATCTTGGCAGTAAGTTGGGCCCTAACAGACGAGACCTCGACCACGGTCCGTCTCTGAGTCGACGCCCCGTCATCCCCCTCCGTCGCCTGGAACAGTAGCTATGGAAGCAAGGTCTTCTTGAAACTTTCTAAGTGTGGGACGACGGTGGCCTCGACGCCACGTTGAGCAACTCACGCCCCGTCAACCCTTCCGTCGATGCACACTGCTAGGCAGTGTTGCATCCAAACTACAAGGGTCCTCCTCAAGGGCCCTTGGTTGGTCCTTGGGGAGTTGTACCCGGACGTTTCAACAATAAAATATCCCTAACACACGTTACACATATTTTTACCTAAATTTTGATCAATTCCAACTCCTAAAAGCTAGTCAAATGGCTAAGACATTCTAGCACTCTTGTGAACCAATTTCCAAACGTCATGGACGTTCTTGATTATTTTGATTCTTAAACATCTTAACTAGCCTATATACATCTAAATGAACTTAGAACAGTTCTTAGACCTCATGGAACCTAGGTTAAGTTTACAACATGCCTTGAAATTTCGAAATGTTACACTATCCTCAGAACTAATGAGGACTCACTAATTGACTTAGGAAAGATCCAAGTCTTCTTCTTCAATGTCCTTGAATCTCCTCAATGGACCAACCCTAAAATGTTTGGGAAAAAAGGAGAAGATACGGGTTATTACAAACATCTACTAAGTATGACTCCTATGCATAAAAATTATCAATGCATGAGAAAAGGACATTTTAGTAAAAATCATGATTTCTATCAATTTAACTCAACATGCACATATATAAAGCATAATAATTCAATTCAACATAATATCAATCAAACCAAGTAAACAACCCAAGAAACACTTGTTAAATGCCAAGGATAAAGCCCCATAACCCTATCCAAAGCTAAGTATCACATTAAGCAATCCACTTCATACATACAACATATTCTCATATTTTCATAACATTCTTCATATATCAATACGACTCATAGCTTATCAACATAATCATAATCATAGTCATAATCATAAGAGGACACTACTAGAACCATCCCTTAGGATCCCACATGTGCAATGTGTAAGAGAAGTCCCATAACCTCACTCACACTATGTAGTAACCTTTAAGACAATCCTAATATGAGTTCATGTACTTAACTTGTTCATTCACTTTTACATTAGGGAAATAAGTACCATAACCGACATGAGACCATGTGAGCTACATGGAATCTTGTGTTCTACTCCCACACCGAAAAGAGAGGGTTAACACTTGCCTAAGGTGCAACCATTCGTGCATAGCTATCTAGGTGGATCTACTAAGCTTGAGTCCTATGTGGGCACACAGTTAAGGGTCACGGAGATTGTTACTAGAAACCTTGACTTATTGAACGTGAGGGTTTCCATCTCATGAGACAATACATATCTTGGGAATCTGGACTTACTAACGTGAAGAAATCCACGTGTGAGGTTGGACATACTAACGTGAGACCTCCATCTCATTTACATTCCATTTCGGTGCTAAGCAATTATTCCCTTTTGTAATCATATTATTTCATCATACAAGTTCACATTAGACTCCTCCAGACCCCTATGTAAACATCTGATTATATTAGCTCACAGGTTATCATATGTGAAAACAATCCTTTCACCTTAGACACCAATTCACAAGTGAGTAAACCTTTCACTTAACCTTATTATAATCATGAGAAACTACTTTCTATCATATAATATTCGTATCATAACATGCACACATAATTCATGTCTAGGGTTAGGGATGAGGAATACATAGCATCACATCACAACCACATATTAGACATAGAACCTTTACTATCTAAGTTACTCATAATTCACAATTGAATCCAAGAAGAACCAATCAACATACCTTTTTTGCCCCTTCCAAGAACCTTCATACTTCCATTACCAAGAATAAATAATCAATTACATAAACAAGGTAAATTAAAGAAGCAATTACATAATTAACAATAATGTAGTCAATCTACATGCTCATGATCTTCACAATTCACCATATCAATTCAAGGTTTTCATGAAATTGGGGAAAAACATTGGTGTAGGGAATTATCGTAGGAAATCATCAATTAACCATCAATACATAATTAAACAACATTAGTTTATCATAATTCATCACAATTGATTCATAATTTCGTTTTTCAAAGAAGACCAATGTGTAGAAGAAAATCCATATTTTGGGGGATGTAGAAATAATCTTTTGGAGGGACCTCTTGAGGAAAAGGATCCCAAGAGTGAAATAAACCATACCTTAAAGATGAATCACCACAAAATTGAGTAGAAACTTGAGGGATTTGGTCTTTTTCTTCAAGCTTCAAAGCTTCTTTAATGGGGGATGAGTAGAGAGAAAATGTAGAGAGAAGGGAGAACTTTTGGGATTTGTTTTGGGGTTTTGATTTGAGTGAGTAATTGTGAGGGAAAACTGATGTAAAATCAATATATAACCCTCCCCTTAAATACCCAAAAGACCCCTCACTTAAATGGACCATTTAATGAAGTCAAACTCCAATTCAAATTTCAGATTTTTCATCGGGGAATAAGTCCGCGTCGCGGAGGTTTCCTGCCAGATTTCCAAAAATTAATTTTGAACCAGACGAGTCCGCGACGTGTCCACGTCACACACCAAACTTTTGGCTTGGGTGTGCCAGGTCCGCGACGCGGACTTGCTCCCTCTAATGTAAGACCTCGAAAACGACATAGGTTAAGTAGAGCCTAAAATGTTGGTCTTGGTGTTATAAGGTCCTAAATATGTTTAATATGTTGTATAGAGGCAGTAGCTAAAATATTAGAGGTTTTGGAAGTCAAACGTCAAGGGACGACTAAGACGTTTGACGACTAAGTCACCTAGATGTCTCTTATGTGGTTTTATGTGTTCGTTTTGGATGAAATTCATGTGAGAGGTGTTAAACTTATAGATGATCATATTTGGGTTGGAAACGTCCGGTAAATTATCCCCAAGGACCATCAAAGGGTCCTTGAGGAAGGACCCAAAACTGATGTGCAGGCAGTCCCAGGCAGCCTTGGCGACGGAGCTGTCAACGGCCTGTAGTGGCTGTGACGCCCCGTCACAAGGTCTCGTCGTGGGGTACTTTTTCAAGGGTGTATAGGGACCCTTGTCAAGCTACTGGATCTTGCAACGAAGGCCATGACGGTCCGTTGCACCCGTGACGCCCCGTCATGGGCAAGTCGTCGTGCCCTCCTGCGCAGATTTTTCTGCCAAGTCAGGGGTGAATTGTAAATTCACCCCACTTCCAAATAAGAGTTTAGGCGGTTTATTAAGGGTCTTATGGGTATTTTAATTAACTATATAAGTAGTTAACACCCTAAAGACTTCATTCTTCCAAATTGAAAACCCAAAACTCTTAGAATATCCCAAAACCTCCATTGAAGACTCCATTGAAGAGGCAGCTTGGTGAGGGTTCTTGAGTGGAAATTCTTCATCAAAGTGAAGATTATCATCCTTGAGGTATGGCTTTTGATCCTTGAAACTTATTTCATCAAGGAGCCCAATCCTCAAAGTGTTTTACAAAGTTTTCTAAAGTGAATTGTCCAATTTCGGGATTCTACCATGGGTTCTTGCATAAATGATTTCTAAACATTGAATTATGATCTAATTGATATTGTATTGATGATTTCAACATAAATTACCTATGAACCCATGTGAATTGATGAACCCTAGTTTTGACTACTTATTGGGTTACTTGATATTAAGCTAATGTTGATGAATTGTTGTGTAGTTTCTTATGGGCTTTCTAATGATATAAGAATTGTATTCAATTGATATATAATTGATCTTAGATTGCTAAACCTATATTGAATTGATGTAGATTCATTGAGTTTTATGGTTATTGCTTTGAATTATTGTTCATGGCCATGGGTAAGGGCCTTGTGATGTTGAATTGGTTGATTTGGCATTGAATTGAAGTGTGGATATGGGGATGAAGGTATGCTGCCCCGTTTTCCTTAATTTGATATTAATTATACTTCGATTCTATTGTGATTGGTATGGTCCACTTATGGTGGCGGTGTTATGTGTTTTACTTGCAATTGATGTGGCCTTGTCGGCGTTACTTTATGCAATATTATGAGCATGGCCTTATTGGCATCTACTTGAAGTTATGTGGCTATTTGTGTAGTTGATGATGTGAGTATGCATTACCTATCTACATGTGAAGTTATATAGTCATGTATGTATTCTTCTAGTTATGTTGCCTTAAGTGATCATGTTAGACTTTGACTTGATATTATGAATGTAGTGTTAGGTTAAGTCTTGGTTATTCCTACTTGACTTTATGAGTCTATGTGGAGTATATTAATGATGTTATGATGATATATAGGATGACTTGAAGATGTTAGGTTGTTTTAGAGGTGTTTCTAGAATGACTTGTATTATGTGTTAAAGTGAAGTATGTGATGTCTTGTCTTGGTTGACTTGTATCTCTTGCTTGATGTATATATGATTATGGTATGTGATGTCTTGATTAGGGTGTTATAACTCTTAGTCTTGAATAATAATATAGTGAGACCTTAATGATAAGAAGGTCATTTATGTGGAACCTTGAACTTAGTGGCGAGGTTATGAATTGTGAAGTAGTTAGCCGTAATGGTATCCTTCATGTGATGAGTGATGGACTTAAGGTTGATTGGCTGGAACGGCATCATATCATACCTTAGGAAGTCGCTATGAGCTTCTTGTCGCCAAAGTGAGTTATGCCCTAGTGGACCTTGCTTTGGTAGGGTGAATGTAAAGGGGTCATGAACTAGATATGGACCTATTTATATGAACCTTAATGTGAATTAATCTATGAGAACTAAGGCTAGCACCGAGTGAGTATGAGTAAGGGAAGTGGATTCAGTTAAAGAAGAGACTGAATGCTTATTACGCCCTTCATATTCCTTAACCATGTGCCTACATGGGATGTGTCCAAGTTCTACCATTGGCAAGTAGAACAACCTCATCGAAGTAGGATAGAACTTCGGATTCCATGTCTTGCTACCATGGTCTATGTCGGTTATTGCCTATTCTCATCATGTGGAATACCTATTAGCATTAGATAAGTTTATGAGGTTTAGGTGGTGGTATGGGACGCTATCTAGACATTGCACAATAGACTTTGAAGGTGTTATGTGGAGTTCCTAGGTCTTGTCCAAGACCATTATGTGAGTGTCTTATGTGATGCTTTATGTGAGTGTCTTATGTGATGTATGAGTCTTAATGAACTAATGAACTAATGACCTATGTTAGTAACTATGTAAATGAAGAGTACCTAATCTAAAGTGACTTAAGCATTCCTTAGCTAAAGTGTGAGGAGGGCATGAAAGGATGGTCTCTTCATGTCTTATCTTTGGAAGTCTTGAGGATGACTCTAGTTAGGGAAGTTGGTTAATCTTGTTGACATGATCTAAACCTTAGGAAGTCTTAAGGACTATTTAGGTAATCTTGAAGAGGTCACTGCACTATGGACATTATCTTCTCGATTTACTTAAGTAGGTCTTTTGATAGTCTTTGGAAGGAGAATGTCTTCTAATCTAAGTGTAGGTGTGTTTAGTGAGAATGATTCTATTTGAGGTAGTCTATAGGATCTCTTGTGTGTGTGATAGAGATTGTATGGGCGGTCGCTCCACACTCACTCAAGTGAACCTTGGAAATCACCTTTGGTAGAAGAATCTTACATAGATGTTTATGATTGTTTTCTATGTATGTATGTGACTCATTGTAGGTAATCTTAAGGGTCGTTTAGGCACGTCTAGAGAGGGTGTATGGGCGGTCTCTCTTTGTGTGACTTAAGTGAATCTTAGGATGACTTTAAGTGAGGGAATTACATGCTAGGAAGACTTAAAGTGAGTGATGAAGTGTTTCACTGTAACAGTGAATTAATTCACTGTACAGTGAATATAGCTCACTGTAAAGTGAGTTCTTTAAATGGTATTTTTGGTTAATTGTTATCTTATGTGTTTCTTAATTGCTAAATGATGTTCTTATGTTTAAACTATGATTTCTAAAATGAAAAGATGCATATTTCCAATAAAGTCCGTTTTCATGATTTTATGCATATAGCCATACTTAGTACATGTGGTTGTACTAATTCCATGCTTTATTTTCTATCTATAGTTCTTGGTAGGTGAAGAGATTGTGAAGTTAAGACTTGGAATTAGAAGATCGTTCAAGAAGAAATTGAAGTATGTCCCCAATTGACTCGAGGGCATATGTCTTTTATTGTTTTCTTTTAAGTATTGTAATAGACTATGTCTTTCTATTTTCGTATTGAAGTATGGGCCGTGTCCCAAAGTACTCTTGTGTCTTAAGATGATGAGATTGAGACTTAGCATTTATGTTTTTGTGAAAAGTTTTCATTCCGCACTACTTTTCACTATGTATATGCAATGAATGATATGAATGAGGCTTGTCTTAGAACTCTGAGAGTTTGACGACGCCGGTCGCAATACGAGATTGCACCCTATCTTCTAGGGTATGGTTTCGGGTTGTGACAAAGTTGGTATCAAAGCATAGGTTGGTGAAATTAGTATTAGGTATCAAAAAGTCTCATCAAGTCACGTCTAGTAGAGTCTTGACCATCGGTGTGAGTCGCGACACATCTATGGGCGAGAGGCTATAGGACGATAGTGTTTCCCTTCGTTTCTACTCCTATGTTTGTGCGGTAGAGTTATGTTATGAGTATCCTTCTAAATGTGTTTCCTTGTTTTCTAGGAGATGAATACTAGAAGGATGGCCGCTAGAAGGATGGAAGAGGGAAGGGGTAATGAGGAAGTTCTTCCCCAAGTTGAGCAAGTTCCTCAAGGTGCTCAAGGTGGGCAAGGTGTTCAAGGTGCTCAAGGTGATCATGATCCTAATGTAAGAGGAGGTGATGAGGTGCCGGAATTGTCTAATAGGGTGATTGGAGAGGCTTTGCTTGCTTTAGCCCAAGCCGTAACGGCTCAAGCTAACTTGAACATGATGCCTAGGGTTAATGCTATGGAGAGCACTATGTCATCTAGGTTGAGAGACTTTGTGAGGTTGAATCCTCCAATCTTTCTTCGCTCTAAGGTGAATGAGGATCCCCAAGAATTTCTTGATGGTGTGTACAAAGTTTTGAGTGCTATGGGGGTTACATCTAGGGAGAAGGCGGAGTTGGCTTCTTTTCAATTGAGAGATGTGTCTCAAATTTGGTACACTCAATGGAAGGACAATAGACCGGTGGAGTCGGGTCCTATTGAGTGGGAAGAATTCAAGGAAGCTTTTCTTGGCAAGTATTTTCCCCGTGAGAAGAGGAAAGAGAAGGTAGAAGAATTTATCAATCTCAAGCAAGGCAATATGAGTGTTGAGGAGTACTCTTTGAAATTCTCGACTTTGTCTAGGTATGCACCTTCCCTAGTGACTAATTCAAGGGATGAAATGAGTCGCTTTGTGACGGGTGTAGCCGATTTAGTGAAGGAGGTACGGCTATGTTGCATGATAATATGACTTTGGCTAGACTCATGGTGTATGCATAATCAATTGAAGAGTCTAAAATTAGGAGGATGTCAAGGAACTTGAAAAGGAGTGTTGCTAGTGACCAAGTGCAACCTAGGTTCAAAAAGAGGGTTCAAACTCAAGATGGACCTAGTGTTCCTAAGAAGAAGTTTGAGAAGAGAGGTGGTTCTAGCAATGACAAACCTTTATGTGCCACTTGTGGTAATAGACATTATGGTGAGTGTTTATTGGGTACCGGTAGTTGCTTTGGATGTGGAAAGGATGGGCACAAAGTGAGAGATTGTCCAAACATTGCTTCTAGGAAGGAGGGCAAGAGGGTTGAGCCTAGTGTTCCAAAGGAAGATGCTCCAACTAAGAGGCGTTTCTATGCACTCCGGACTAGAATTGAGAAGCCGGGTGATGGTGATGATGATGTTGGTAAGTTCTTGTTTCTCTTTTGATAGTATGAGTTCCTTCTAAGTGGGGGAGTTTAGTTTGTAGATGGGATATAATTCCTTGATTTGTTGCATGTGCATGATGTTTAGGAGTTTGGTTGAAATTGAATTTCATTTACTTCTTGCATTGTGTGATTTATGAAACTTTGAGCATGTCGTATGATGTGTTTACATGATGTTATCTTGCATATTAGCATGTCTATATGGAGAATTGCCTAAAGATTGCATTTTTGGAAAATTTGCAAAAAAAAATTCACTGTAGCTTGTTAAACTGCTCACTGTAATAATTTTGTAAAAATGACTATTTGATTCTTTGATCTAAAAATTGTGGTAATGTGGTTAGAACTGATGTATATGAGTATGATGTTGAATATAAAATGAGTTTTTGCTATTTGGATTGAAGCATGTGAGCTTTGTAGCATAATGAGTTATAGAATTGTTTTCTAGTTTCTTGTTGTGTTGTGAATCTCTTGATTATGTGAAATTGATGATTTCTTCTTGATATGGTTTGTATGGCTTGGTTATGTGCTGCTAGTTGAATGTCTAATCTTGGAAGTGTTCGGAGAGTGGCAAGTGTCATTCGAGGACGAATGTTGTCCAAGTGGGGGAGATTGTAAGACCTCGAAAATGACATAGGTTAAGTAGAGCCTAAAATGTTGGTCTTGGTGTTCTAAGGTCCTAAATGTGTTTAATATGTGGTATAGAGGCAGTAGCTAAAATATTAGAGGTGTTGGAAGTCAAACATCAAGGGACGACTAAGACGTTTGACGACTAAGTCACCTAGATGTCTCTTATGTGGTTTTATGTGTTTGTTTTGGATGAAATTCATGTGAGAGGTGTTAAACTTATAGATGATCATATTTGGGTTGGAAACGTCCGGTAAATTATCCCCAAGGACCATCAAAGGGTCCTTGAGGAAGGACCCAAAACTGATGTGCAGGCAGTCCCAGGCAGCCTTGGCGACGGAGCTGTCAACGGCCTGTAGTGGCTGTGACGCCCCGTCACAAAGGTATAGTCGTAGGGGACTTGTTCAAGGGTGTAGAGGGGACCCTTGTCAAGCTACTGGATTTTGCAACGAAGGGCCATGATGGTCCGTTGCACCCGTGATGCCCCGTCATGGGCAAGTCGTCGTGGGCCCTGCGCAGATTTTTCTGCCAAGTCAGGGGTGAATTTACCCCACTTCCAAATAAGAGTTTAGGCGGTTTATTAAGGGTATTATGGTATTTTAATTAACTATATAAGTAGTTAACACCCTAAAGACTTCATTCTTCCAAATTGAAAACCCAAAACTCTTAGAATATCCCCAAAACCTCCATTGAAGACTACATTGAAGAGGCAGCTTGGTGAGGGGTTCTTGAGTGGAAATTATTCATCAAAGTGAAGTATTATAATCCTTTAGGTATGTCTTTTCATCCTTGAAACTTATTTCATCAAGGAGCCCAATCCTCAAAGTGTTTTACAAAGTTTTCTAAAGTGAATTGTCCAATTTCGGGATTCTACCATGGGTTCTTGCATAAATGATTTCTAAACATTGAATTATGATCTAATTGATATTGTATTGATGATTTCAACATAAATTACCTATGAACCCATGTGAATTGATGAACCCTAGTTTTGACTACTTATTGGGTTACTTGATATTAAGCTAATGTTGATGAATTGTTGTGTAGTTTCTTATGGGCTTTCTAATGAAATAAGAATTGTATTCAATTGATATATAATTGATCTTAGATTGCCAAACCTATATTGAATTGATGTAGATTCATTGAGTTTTATGGTTATTGCTTTGAATTATTGTTCATGGCCATGGGTAAGGGCCTTGTGATATTGAATTGGTTGATTTGGCATTGAATTGAAGTGTGGATATGGGGATGAAGGTATTCTTCCCCGTTTTCCTTAATTTGATATTAATTATACTTCGATTCTATTGTGATTGGTATGGTATACTTATGGTGGCGGTGTTATGTGTTTTAGTTGCAATTGATCTGGCCTTGTCGGCGTTACTTTATGCAATATTATGAGCATGGCCTTATTGGCAATTACTTGAAGTTATGTGGCTATTTGTGTGGTTGATGATGTGAGTATGTCATTACCTATCTACATGTGAATTTATAAAGTCATGTATGTATTCTTCTAGTTATGTTGCCTTAAGTGATCATGTTAGACTTTGACTTGATATTATGAATGTAGTGTTAGGTTAAGTCTTGGTTATTCCTACTTGACTTTATGAGTCTATGAGGATTATATTAATGATGTTATGATGATATATAGGATAACTTGAAGATGTTAGGTTGTTTTAGAGGTGTTTCTAGAATGGCTTGTATTATGTGTTAAAGGTGAAGTATGTGATGTCTTGTCTTGGTTGACTTGTATCTCTTGCTTGATGTATATATAATTATGGGTATGTGATGTCTTGATATAGGGTGTTGTAACTCTTAGTCTTGAATAATAATGTAAGTGAGACCTTAATGATAAGAAGGTCATTTATGTGGAACCTTGAACTTAGTGGCGAGGTTATGAATTGTGAAGTAGTTAGCCGTAATGGTATCCTTCATGTGATGAGTGATGGACTTAATGTTGTTTGGATGGAACGGCATCATATCATACCTTAGGTAAGTCGCTATGAGCTTCTTGTCGCCAAAGTGAGTTACGCCCTAGTGGACCTTGCTTTGGTAGGGTGAACGTAAAGGGGGTCATGAACTAGATATGGGACCTATTTATATGAACCTTAATGTGAATTATTCTATGAGAACTAAGGCTAGCACCGAGTGAGTATGAGTAAGGGGGAAGTGGATTCAGTTAAAGAAGAGACTGAATGCTTATTACGCCCTTCATATTCCTTAACCATGTGCCTATATGGGATGTGTCCAAGTTCTACCATTGGCAAGTAGAACAACTTCATCGAAGTAAGATAGAACTTCGGATTCCATGTCTTGCTACCATGGTCTATGTTGGTTATTGCCTATTCTCATCATGTGGAATACCTATTAGCATTAGATAAGTTTATGAGGTTTAGGTGGTGGTATGGGACGCTATCTAGACATTGCACAATAGACTTTGAAGGTGTTATGTCGAGTTCCTAGGTCTTGTCCAAGACCATTATGTGAGTGTCTTATGTGATGCTTTATGTGAGTGTCTTATGTGATGTATGAGTCTTAATGAACTAATCAACTAATGACCTATGTTAGTGACTATGTAAATGAAGGAATACCTAATCTAAAGTGACTTAAGCATTCCTTAGCTAAAGTGTGAGGAGGGCATGAAAGAATGGTCTCTTCATGTCTTATCTTTGGAAGTCTTGAGGATGACTCTAGTTAGGGAAGTTGGTTAATCTTGTTGACATGATCTAAACCTTAGGATATTTATGATTGTTTTCTAAGTATGTATGTGACTTATTGTAGGTAATCTTAAGGGTCGTTTAGGAACATCTAGAGAGGGTGTATGGGAGGTATCTCTTTGTGTGACTTAAGTGAATCTTAGGATGACTTTAAGTGAGAGAATTACATGTTAGGAAGACTTAAAGTGAGTGATGAAGTGTTTCACTGTAACAGTGAATTAATTCACTGTACAGTGAATATAGCTCACTGTAAAGTGAGTTCTTTAAATGGTATTTTTGGTTAATTGTTATCTTATGTGTTTGTTAATTGCTAAATGATGTTCTTATGTTTAAACTATGATTTCTAAAATGAAAAGATGCATATTTCCAATAAAGTCCGTTTTCATGATTTTATGCATATAGCCATACTTAGTACATGTGGTTGTACAAATTCCATGTTTTATTTTCTATCTATAGTTCTTGGTAGGTGAAGAGCTTGTGAAGTGAAGACTTGGACTTAGAAGATCGTTCAAGAAGAAGTTGAATGATGTCCCCAATTGACTCGAGGGCATATGTCTTTTATTGTTTTCTTTGAAGTATTGTAATAGACTATGTCTTTCTATTTTCTTGTTGAAGTATGGGCCGTGTCCCAAAGTACTCTTGTGTCTTAAGATGATGAGATTGAGACTTAGAATTTCTATTACTTTTGTATGAAAGAGATTTTTATAGACTATATTATGTTTTTGTGAAAAGTTTTCATTCCTCACTACTTTTCACTATGTATATGCAATGAATCATATGAATGAGGCTTGTCTTAGAACTCTGAGAGTTCGACGATGCCGGTCGCAATCCGAGATTGCACCTTATCTTCTAGGGTATGGTTTCGGGTTGTGACATCTAAGCACAAAAGTTTCTGCCTCTTGGAAGTTTGCTTGGTCCAAAGAATGGGTGCACGAAGAAATCCTTGGGGGGTCGGACCTTGACCTCTCAGAACTTCCCAAAACCAAAGGACATTCACTAGTTCAATTTCGCTAGTTACCGGACGTCATGGTCGTTTCTTAGCGTTTTGGTTCTAACACTTCTTGGACAAGTTTATTACACTTACTTAGGTCTAAAATCATAATTAGTCATATTATGAAGCTCTAGTCTAGGTCATAGAATTTTCGGGGTGTGTCAGGCTTGGGGTGCGTTCTTATGCAACATGGGAAAGTAGGAGCCAATGTCTCTAGACAACTTAAGGTGCATGAGAAGAATTATCTAACTCATGAACTTGAATTAGCAGCCGTGTTATTTTCCTTGAAAATATGGAGACATTACTTGTATGGTGTTCATGTTTATGTGTATATAAACCATAGGAGTCTACAATATGTGTTTACTCAGAAGGAGTTAAATCTCCGGCAAAGATGATGGTTGGAATTGTTGAAAGATTATGACATGAGTGTCCTCTACCACCCTGGCAAGGCCAATGTTGTTGCGGATGCTCTAAGTCGTATGACCATGGGTAGTGTGTCTCATGTGGAAGAATCAAAGAAAGACCTAGTGAAAGATGTTCATAGGTTGGCTCGTTTGGGTGTTAGGTTGGAAGATTTGCCAAATGGTAGTTTTATGGTTTATCATAACTCCGAATCGTCTTTGGCGGTGGAGGTGAAGTGTAAACAACACCTTGATCAACCATTGATGGAGTAGAAGGAATCGGTTATTGGTAAGCTAAATAGTCATTCTCCTTAGGGGTGATGATATTTTGAGGTACCATAGATGGTTGTGTCTTCCCAATGTAGATGATCTGAGAAATCGGATCCTTAAGGAAGCTTATGGTTCCCGTTATTCCATCCATCCGGGTTCTTCAAAGATGTATCACGACCTTAGAGAAGTATTTTGGTGGGAAGGCTTAAAAGGGGACAAAGCGGAATTTGTTGCAAATTGTCCCAATTGCCAACAGGTGAAAGCCGAGCACCTAAAGGTGGGTGGTTTACTTCAAGAAATCCAAGTTCCCACTTGGAAGTGGGAAGACATTAGCATGGATTTCGTGGTAGGTTTTCCTCGGACTCAAAATCAACAAGACTCTATATGGATTTTAGCGGATAGATTGACCAAGTCCGATCATTTTATTTCCATCAAGTTGACTTACTCAGCGGAGGATTATGCAAAGATATTCATAGATGAGATTGTGTGTCACCATGGTATTCCGTTATCCATCAAATCGGATAGGGCTGCACAATTCACATCTAGGTTTTGGAGGTTATTCCAAAAAGGGTTGGGTACAAAGGTGAAGTTAAGCAGCGCTTTTCATCCCCAAACGGATGGACAAGCGGAGCGTACTATTCAAATCCTTGATTATATGCTTAGATCTTGTATAATTGATTTCAATGGAAATTGGGATAAACACTTGCCTTTCGATTAGTTTTCTTACAACAATAGCTACCATTCATCTATATTTGTGGCTCCTTTTGAGGCTTTGTATGGTAGGAGATGTAGATCTCTAATTGAATGGTTTGAAGTGGGCGAGTCTTCACTTTTGGGTCCCGAATTGATTTATAAGTCATTGGAGAAAGTTCATATTATAAGAAATCGCTTGAAAACAGCCTATAGCCGGCAAATGTCTTATGCCGACCATACGAGAAGAGACTTAGAGTTTGAAGAAGGTGATAAAGTGTACCTAAAAATTTCACCTATGAAAGGGGTGGTGAGATTTGGCAAGAAAGGGAAGTTGAGTCCTCGTTATGTGGGTCCTTATGAAATTTTGCAAAGGGTTGGCAAGGTTGCATATGAGTTGAGGTTACCTAGTGAATTGGCTTCGGTTCATCCAGTTTTCCATGTATCCATGCTTAAGAAGTGTATCGGTGATCCCGAGTCCATCCTTCCTATTGAGGGTCTAGGTGTGCAAGAGAACCTCTCCTATGAAGAGGTTCTGGTTGAAATCCTTTATATGCAAGTAACGAAGTTAAGGAACAAGGAGGTCTCTTTCGTAAAAGTGTTATGGAAGAACCACCTAGTTGAGGGTGCAACAAGGGAGGCCGAGGCCGACATGAAGTACCGTTATACTCATCTATTTGATAATGATGGTCAGTTGTTCTTACTTATAATGAAAATAATGAGTTTATTTGAAGTTGCCTAGATGTTTTGGTAAAATATTGAAATATAAGTTTTGTTACAGTGAATTACAGTGAACTATGCCTATAGAAGTGAAAGTTTTCAAAAAATGCTCTTTTACTTGATTTGAACATATGTGGTGTATTTTGGTATGTTGTGACTTTATTAAATGATATTGAGAATGTTGATAGGTTGAGTTTTGGCATAATTGACTCTTTAATGATATGTTGGGCTCATGTTGTTGTGAGAAGGAAATTCCTCATATTGTAGTTTTGAGTTCTTATCTGTAGTGATTGAAGTTTTTAATTGCTATGTTTAAATACCATGATTGAGTTGTAACTCAGGTTTTTATATGTTGTTGGTTGGGATGCTAGTCTTTAGTCTATTCGTTCCTTCCAAAAGGTTTTAGTGTCATTCGGGGAGGAATGTTCCTAAGTGTGGGATAATGTAACACTTCGAAAGTCCAAGACCTAATGTAGAGACTAACATGAGTGTATAAGGTTTTTAAGACTGTTTTAAGGTCAAATATAATGTATATAAGTCATTTAGAAAGTATTAAAATCAAAGCGTCACGAAACGTCCAAGACATCCGGAAACTAGTGCAATAGGTGCCAGTCTGCCTTGGCCTATTTGATTAGGTTTTTGTAGTCGGAATTTGATGGAATTTGGTAGTAGGGTGTCTAATACGTATTAAATTTGGTTTATATTCAAAATGTTTGGATACGACTCCACAAGGACAAACCAAAGGGTTCTTGAGGAGGACCCTTCCATGTTGGCTAAAAAGCTATCCTGAACAGTGTCTACAAACGAGGCCCAACGACGGGGCGTGGTTAAATCGACTGGGCGTTGATGGACACTGTCGTTGGACACATAGACATTTTGGAAAAAGTTACATTTGGACCTGTCTCTGACACCATCGACGGACGTGCAGGACGGTGGAGGGGCAAGGGCATTGGTTGACCTACGGACCATCGATCGAGGTCTTGTAGGTTCTGCCTGTTATTTCACTGTTAAGTTCATTGAGTTCATTTAATTAGTTAGTTTAGTTAGAAGGTTAATTAGGGATTATGGGATGGTTAATTAAGTTAGTTAAGTCACTATATGAACTACCGTAAGCCTAAACCCAAATTAACACCTCCCAATTCCAAAACCCAAATTGCTCTTCCTTCTCTCTTCTTTCTCTCTCCCAAAGAAACTCCATAGAAGACCAAGTCAACGGGGTTCTAGGCAGCAAGAATACTACTTTTCGCCATCATTCTTCATCAATTAACAAGGTATGTGATCCTTTCACCTTTGCGATTCCTTTCTGTCACATCAGGGGAGCACCCCCTAGACGTAAACGGCGTGGCCGTTCTCAAAAAGGACTATGGCTAGTATCTTAGCATTCATCATTACATTCATAGGTTAAAAATGCAGAAAATTTAAAACTTTTCATCTACACTACTTCATGAGGTTTACTTAGACCTATCGCTTAAACATAATATATTCATATCGAGTATACATAGACCCTTCGTATAAGAAGATTACATAGTCTTATACTTTTATGGAACATAGATATAAAGTATATAACGTACTCTTAAAATGGATGTCTCATATTAAACCATCGAAACGGAGTCGAATCAAGATGGGAATAAGCCCTTACACAATGTATAAATTCCACATAGGGCTTAAAATAATATCTTGAAACAAGTAGAATGAAATGATCGTCATTAGAATACAACAAAAAACATAACTAGAGTAATAGTAAGGCATCATCCTCAGACTTAAGAACATACCCACTTGGAGAATGATTCCAAGCCTTCTGTGCAAATGGCCACAATCTCCTTAACGGTCGTAACCTAAAATATTGGGTAAAAGGGAGAAATGGGGTTAGCACATCACTTGTACTAATTATAGGATCATATGCACATTCAACATAGAAATCATGCAAAAAAGGGACATTTATTCAAAAGCACGCAAAGTCACTTTAGAAATACCTTATGCACATTTAAGAACCAATACAAATCAATAAGCACATATTCCTTAAGTCAAGACCATGTACATCACAAGACCAACAATATCAAGTCTAGTCAAGTGAACATGCATAACTGAGCACATAATCAAGACAACTCTTTCATCAAGTTATAACATCAATAAGCATGTAATAGAGTTCATAACATCATAACTTAAGCAAGACCATCACTCATACACCCCCATTAAGTCCACTAGTGGAATGACTAAGTAAGGCCCCATAACCTTACTCAACCAAGTAAACCCAACAAGAACTATAATCAATTTCTAACTTTACATACTATATCATTAAGACTAGACATCATCATACTTTTAGCAACATAGATCAACCACATGTTCATAAGTGACACCAATATCAGATAGTGTCATTAACATGTAAGATCATCAGATACATATCATTTACATTTATAAGAACATAAGCACGTAAGAACATCCTTCTAAGATTTCCCTCAAGGCTAACTAGTGCAATATATAGGTGGAGTCCATACCCCTACCAAGACCTAGCCAAACCCATTAGGTCATCATAGTAAGAGTTCACTTTATTACTTCATTTTACCTTTTGGGAACATCTTGCCTTAATCTACATAGACAACATGAGCTAATGTGGAATCCGGTGTCATGGAACTCTACACCAAAAGAAGGTGGACTACTTGCCAAAGTAGTGCCAAAACATGAACGTAGCATCTATGTGGGTCCACTAGCTAGTATTCCTATGCGGGCGACATAGTGGAAGAACTAGGAAATGTATTTGGGACCCTCTTTATGATACATGCATTATAGTCTCCAATCCATGAGTACATTAGTGACCTACCTTCCATGTGTGGCAAGGGACACTCCTCACTCTAGTTCACTTGGTGCTAAGCTAGATTCCCTTTTGAAATGTCTTTCATCAACAATCATAACTTAGATTTAGGTCATATGGGTCTACCCCTTATATAGTCAGATACATGGCTCAAAGATAATTGCATGAGTATTGTACTTTCAATACAATTAACACATGTGAGGCGAGGACATTTACATCACCATATCATAATAAGGCACATACGCAAATCATCACCAACCTTATATATCATCACATCTTAGGCAACAACTCACAAGCCATATATCAAGACATTTCAATTAAACATCATACAAACTCTATTCAATCTTATCATAAGGTATACTTCAATATAACTTCATCACTCAACACAAGTAATTATAATTAAAGTAAAGGTTTGAGATCATAAGACTTACCCAATCTCCTTCACAAGCCATCATCCAAGTTTTTACCATCAACCATCCAATTCAACCTCACATTAGGTGTAATATTATCACAAAATAGTAATTAATACAATAATGAAATCAATTGAATCACTACATATCAATTCATCAATAGTTCATAACCTAGGGTTAGGGATTTTGGTCAATTTCGTGATCTACTTGACAAACTAGGTTAACTCATCAAGAACTAGCATAATTGAATCATAATACATCACAATATAACTATAATAATCAAGATAAATAATGGACAATACAATTTATAAGATCAAATGAGTAATTGAAGAAGACCCATATGAAACTCATCTTTTTGAAATCAATTTTGGAAGAACCCTTTGGGGAGACGAATCCCAAAGGTGATAGGATCTCATACCTTGTTAATTTATGAAGAATAATGGATAAGTCTAGTATTATTTCTTCCCTATAACCCTCCTAGACTTGGTCTTCTATGGGGATTCTTTGGGAGAGAGAAAGAAGAGAGAAGGAAGAGCAATTGTATTTTGGGAAATTTAGGGGTTGTGTTAGTTTAATTAGGTTTAGGTCTTTATATAAGTCATTAAATAACTTAATTAGACCTCACATAACCCCTAAATAATTAACCAACCACCTAATTAATTAATTGACACAACTTAAAATTTCACAGAACAGTTGCAGACCTGACCTACGAGACCCAGACCTACGGGCCATAAGTCAATCGACGGTCCTTAGGACCAACCGTCCTGCAGGTCCGTCGTTTGTGACTGATACTATGTTTTTGGGAATTTTGGGGAAAATGTCTAAGTCTTCATCGATGCCCCGTCGATCCACCTACGCCTCGTCGCCTGCCTTCGTCGATGTCTATTGTCTCCATACAGCTTTTAGCAGAAATGGAAGAGTCCTCCTCAAGTACCCTTTGGTTGGTCCTTGGGAGTCGTACTTGGACGTTTCGACCCTAATCCAACTCTAATACATTTTACACACCTTACCAACAAATTTCAACAATTTTCGTCTCTTAAAACCTTGTCAAATATACGAAGGAACGCTAGCACCTTTTGCATTATTCTCCGGACGTCATGGACGTTCCTTGACGTCTTGACTCTTAAACTTCCTAAATGACTTATTAACATTATTTTTGACATTAAAACAGTGTTACAACCCTTATACACTCATGTTACACTCTAGATTAGACTTTAGACTTTCGAAGTATTACACTTTCCCCAAAGGGGTCTTCCAAAATTGGTTTTCAAAAAGATGATTTCATATGGGTTTCTTCCTAATCCAAATTTAATATTCTAAATTGCTTTGTTTCTAATTTCTTTAGGTGATTATGATTATACTATGATGTATTATGATTCAATTATGCTAGTTCTTGATGAAATAACCTAGTTTGTGAAAGAGATAGTGAATTTGACCCAAATCCCTAACACTTGGTTAGGAACTAGTGATCAATTGGTGTGTAGTGATTAAAGTGACTTCATTATTGTGTTAATTACTATTGTGTGATGATATTACAACCTTTGTTGGTTTGAATTGGATGGTTGATGGTAAAACCTTGGATGACGGCTTGTGAAGGAGATTGGGTAAGTCTTGTGATCTCAAACCTTTACTTCAATAATGATTACTTGTGTTGAGTGATGACGTTATATTGAAGTATACCTTATGATAAGACTTATTAGGGTTGGTATGATGTTGAATTTAAATGTCTTGATATATGGTTTGTGAGTTGTTGACTAAGATGTAATGATATGAGGTTGTTGATGATTTGCCTATGTGCCTTATTATGATATGGCGATGTAAATGTGCTAACCTCAAATGTGTGAATTGTATTGAAAGGTCAATACTTATGAAATTCTCTTTGAGCTATGACTATGACTATATAAGTGATAGACCCTATAACCTAAAACTATGTTATTGTTGTTAATGAAAGATGTTTTAAAAGGAACTCGAGCTTAGCACCGAGTGAACTAGAGTGAGGAGTGTCCCTTGCCACATAGGGAAGGTAGGTCACTAATGTACTCATGATATTGGAGATTATAATGCATGTATCATAAAGAAGGTCCCAAATACATTTCCTAGTTCTTCAACTATGCCGCCCGCATAGGAATACTAGCTAGTGGACCCACATAGATGCTACGTTCATGTTTTGGCACTACTTTGGCAAGTAGTCCACCTTCTTTTGGTGTAGGGTTCAATGACACCGGATTTCACATTATCTCATGTGATCTATGTTGGTTAAGGCAACATGTTCCCAAAAGGTAAAATGAAGTAATAAATTTAACTCTAACTAGGGTGACCTAATGGGTTTGTCTTAGTCTAGGTAGGGGTATGAGACTCTACCTATACATTTCACTAGTTAGCCTTGAGTGAAGTCTTACAAGGATGTTCTTATGTGCTTATATGCTTATAAATGTAAATAATATGTATATATTCATTCTACATGTTAATGACACTATTTGATATGGGTTTCACTTATGAACATGTGGTTTGTCTTATTGCTAAAGTATGATGATGTCTAATTCTAATGATATAGTATGAAAAGTTAGGCATTGCTTATAGTTCTTGTTGGGTTTACTTGGTTGAGTAAGGTTATGGTGCCTTACTTAGTCATTGCACCAGTGGACTTAATGGGGGTGTATGAGTGATGGTATTACTTAGGTTATGATACTATAAACTTTATTGCATGCTTGTTGATGTTATACCTTGATGATAGAGTTGTCTTGATTATGTGCTAAATTATGTTTATATGCATGTTGACTTGACTAGACTTGATATTGTTGGTCTTCTGATGTACATGGTCTTGACTTAAGGAATATGTGCTTATTGAATTGTATTGGTTCTTGAATAGGCATAAGATGTTTCTAAGGTGACTTTGCATGCTTTTAAAGAAATGTCCCTTTTTGGCATGATTTTTATGTTATATGTGCATATGGTCCTATGCTTAGTACAAGTGATGTGCTAACCCCATTTCTCTCTTTACCCCAATATTTTAGGTTTCGGCCGTTGAGTAGATTGTGGTTATTTACACGGAAGGCTTGGAATCATTCTCCAAGTGGGTATGTTCTCAAGTCCGAAGATGATACCTTACTATTACTCTATCTATGTTTCTTTGTTGTAGTCTAAAGACGATCATTTTGTTTACTTGTTTCAAGATATATATTATTGAAAGACTTAAGTGGCATTTATACATTGTGTAAGGGCTTATGCCCATGTTGATTCGGCTTCGTTTAGATAGTTTAATATGAGACATCCGTTTGAAGACTATGATATGTATGTTATCTATATGTGCCATAAAAGTAGAAGACTATGTAATCTTATTATACAAAGGGTCCATGTATACTCGATATAATATATTATGTGTAAGCGAGAGGTCTTCGTAAACCTCATGAAGTAGTGTAGATGAAAAGTTTTAAATTTTCTGCATTTTTAACCTATGAATGTAATGATGAATGCTAAGAGGCTAGTCTTAGTGCTGTTCGAGGACGCCGACGTCGATTACGTCTAGGGGGTGATCCCTGGATGTGACAATAACCTTCCCGGTATCCCTCCCGAATGGGAAATTAATTTTGGTATTGACTTGCTACTAGATACAAACCCCATTTCAATTCCTCCTTATCGGATAACTCTGGCTGAATTGAAAGAGTTGAAGGCCCAACTCAAAGACTTACTAGACAAAGGCTTCATTAGATCTAGAATTTCTCCATGGGGTGCTCCAATATTGTTTGTGAAAAAGAAGGATGGGTCCCTTAGAATGTGCATTGCTTATTGCCAACTCAATAAAGTCACCATTAAGAAAAAACATCCTCTCCCTCGGATTGACAACTTCTTTGATCAACTCTAAGGGACAAGATACTTTTCTAAGATTGACTTGAGATCGTGGTATCACCAACTTAGGGTTAGAGGTGAGGATATACCTAAAACGGCATTCTGAAACTAGATATGATCACTTTGAGTTCCGAGTAATGTTCTTTGGTCTCACTAATTCGCCGATGACTTTTATGGACCTCATGAATAGGGTTTTTCGAAGTTACCTAGATTCATTTGTCATTGTCTTCATTGATAACATCTTGGTATATTCAAAAAATGAGGGTGAACACACGTACCATTTGTTTTACGACACAAAGTACCCCTTAGGCGTAACCGACATTATTGTCCTCGATGAGGAATAAGAGAATCCTCTTAGCATTCGTCATAGCAAATCATAAGTCAAAAACGCGGAAAATTTAAAACTTTTGCTTATATAGCAAGGATGTTTACATAGACCTCTACATCGGAAGCATACTTAGGCTTCTCACATACACAACATAACAACATGTAGGATTTTAGTCTAACTCTTTGTCTCACATCAACCATCTAAACGAAGTCAACAATCCGGGCAAAGCCCTTACACAATTTCATAATTGCCACATAGGGCTTACATCAATGTCTTCAACAATAGGAAATAAATGAATGTCTATTAGACGATACAAGTATTACTAAGATAGAATGTGTGGTTACATCCTCGAACTAGAGGGCATACCAAAACTTGGAAAGTCTAGTCCAAGACTTCTTGCTTTAGCCTCAATGATACGTCAACGGCCTGAACCGAAAATGTTTGGGGAAAAAGGGAATAAATATGGGTTAGTACAAACCACATGTACTAAGTATGGTCCCTATTCATAAAAGTCTTCAATGCATGAGAAAATACACAATTACGTCAAAACTATGCACTATGACCAACAAATCAATATACACATATAAGGAACCTCCTAGTTGTAACACTTCAAAAATCCAATACGTGTTCTAGAGCCTAACATATGTGTCATAAGGTTTAGACACTGTTTTACGGTCCATTTTTATAAATATAAGTCATTTAGGAAGTCTACAAACCAAAACGTCCAAGAATGTCCATGACGTCCGGAAACTAGTTCAAGGAGGTATTAGCATCCATTAGCCTATTTGACTACCTTTTAAAAATCAGAAAATGATAAAATTTGGTGGAAGGATGTCTAAATGTGTTTAAGTTGAGTCATCGTCTAAAAGTTTGAGTACGACTCCCCAAGAACAAACCAAGGGCCCTTAAGGAGGACCCTTGCACGTGGAGTCAAACAATGCCTGGGCAGTGTGCACCTACGAAAGGCCTTCGACGGGGCGTGTGTTGATCGACAGGGCGTCGATGCCATCCGTCGACCAAAACTTAGACAATTCATTAGAGGGAATTATGTGCACAGTCTCTGACCAAGACTACGGATGTGCAGCACGAAAGGGGGGTGGTCGTCGACTCACAGACGGACCGTGGTCGAGGTCTCTTCTTTGAGGGTCCAATTTTATGCACGTTTTGACTAAGTCTTAAATAATTAATTAAGGGATTTGTTGGTTAGTTAGGGATTAAGTGAAGTATAATTAACTTATTTAACACCGTATATAAAGTCCTAACCTAATTAAGACTAACTAAACTCTCATAACTCACAAACCCAAATTCTCTTCCTTCTCTCTTCTTTCTCTCTCTACTGAAGAACTCCATTGAAGACAAAGCTAGGGGAGGGTTTTAGGGGCTGTAAATGGACTAATTAAACATCAATTCTTCATCAAATATTGAGGTATGTGATCTAATTCACATTTTAGACCTTTTTCCTCAAAGGGTTCCTTCAAAGTATTTTCAAAAGTTGAGTTTTCATGTGGGTCCTTCCCAATCTGGAAATTTATGTTATGAATTGATTTTTTAGGATTTCTTTTTGATATCATGAATATATTAACATTTATTATAACTTAATGATGATATATCTTGATGGTTTGGTCTAGTTTGTAGAAGATGACCTTTACCCCTTAACCCTAGGTTATGATCTTGATATGAATTAGGTTCTATTGGTTCAATTGACATGGTTATTGGTTGAATTACTACAAGATGCTGTTGTTATACTAATCATGAATGAATTAGGATGAATTGTACTCTTTCATGCTAGTTCTTGAGAAGTGATCTAGGTTATGAAGTATGTTGTGAATTGACCTAAGTATATTGTCTTAAGCTTTGATTTAGTATTGAATTGTGATGTAGTGACCCTTCTAGCCTTGTTGTCATGTTGGTCATTGAATTATGATGATGTTATACCCTAAATGGGTAGAATTAAGGGTTAATGGTAAGACCTTGATGATGAGTTATGAAGGAGACTTGGTAAGTCTTATGAACCCTATTCTTTACTTCAAATTATGGTTAATTGTGATTAAGTCATGATGTTGTGTTGGAGTATGACTTGTATTAAGATTGATAGGGTTGGAATAATGTTGAATTAAAATGTCTTGACTATGGTTGTGAAGTTTTTGAAGATGTAAATGTTATAAGGATGGTGACGACTACCAATGTGCCTTATCATGAATCAATATGTAAATGTGCTAACCTCACTTATATGAATTGTAATTAAAGGACTATACTTATGCAATTCGTATTGAGCTATGATTATCATGATTATAAAAGGGCTAGACCCTATGACCTACAATAAGTTACGATGACTAATAAAGAAATTAAAGACATTTCAAAAGGGGACTCTAGCTTAGCACCGAGTGATATTGTATGTGAGGGGTGACACTTTCCCAAATAGTTAAGGTAGGGTTCACAACGGTCCTCACGGGGTGGATAGCCTCATGAACCAAATAGGGTGTAGAGTGATGTTTCCAAGACGACCCCTAGTTCCTTAAACTATGTTTCCACCATAGGAATACTAGTTAGTGGATCCGTATAACGCCCCAAAATGAACTAAGGTGAACTAGAGCCTCATGATTGTTTCTTGAGTTAATTTTAAGTTAAACGTAGTTAGTTTGGTGTCCTTAGGCAGTGTGCAAAGTTTGGTTAAGTTTGGAGTTCAATCGACCAAAAACGTCCATGACGTTCGGATGGTATGCCTTAGAATGTACTTGTATGTCTTGGCGAGTTTGGATGAGTTTTATGTGTTCGTTTTACTTGAAACATGCGTCGGATGTTCCTTAGACCTATAAGACTTAATTCAGGGGTTTGACGTCCGGGCACGACCCCACCTAGGACCCACAAGGGGCCCTAGATGAAGGGCCCAAGACTTGGGCAAAGTCTTCCCATCAGTGGCTCACGACGACCATGGCGACGGTCCGTTGCACTCAGGACGGTCCGTCGATCCAGGGCGTCGCGAGTGACAGAGAGTGGAAACTTGGACAGGCTCCAGTTGGAGGCAAGTGTTCCTCGACGGGACCCCATGATGGTCCGTGGTGAACGTGACAGTCCGTCGAGGAGGTCTCGTCGACGAGGCCTGCCAGTGCACGACTTAAGGCTGCCAACTTGGGGTGTTTTATGTAAATACACCCCAAGTCTTATAAGACCCTAGGTGTATAATTTTGGTATTTTTAGGTTATATTAAATTAGTTTTAAACCCTAGACCTAGACAAGACCCCTCACTTCAACATTCAAACTCTCTCTCTAAAAAGAAAACTCTCTCAAAGTCACCATTGAAGCCAAGGCTCAAGGAGGGAAAGGAGGGCTGCTTTGGGCTTGTTCCTTCATCAAATTCGTGGGTTTCTTTCTCCTAAAGGTATGGTATCCATTCTTGAATACCTTTCCATTCAAGAAGCCAACTTCCAAAATGGTTTTCAAAAAGGGGTTTTAAACTCAACTTCTTCTAAACTTTGATTTCTATTATGGGTCTTCTTGTAACTAAGTTCTAATGGTTTAAATGTATTTATCTTGGTTTGAATATATGATTTTGATGTTAAAACTCCATGAAACTCTTGTTTATGCATACTTCAATTTTTGACTTGAAAATGGGTTATGTGAGCATGATTTGAGTAGGGTATGAACTTGGGTCTTCTTGTATTTGTCATGTTGGTGTAGCTACTGCCCTAAGGGCCTTAATATGGTGAAATATTGATAAATTGCTTATGGGTAATGATGGTTTGATTTGTTGATGAGTTGCTCTCATTGTATAATTCTTATTATGAATTGCTATTTGAGTGGTATGGTCCACCTTATGGGTGGCGGTGCTAATTGATGAACTTGATGTTACTTAGTATGGTTTGAGTATGTGATCTTGAAGGTCTAATATGTGAAATGAAGATATATATTGGAAATGGGTCTTGTGTTGTGTTTGATGTAGCTTGAATTGCATGTTTGACCTAGTTTATGTCTAAATGAAGTATATGATTATGAGAAGTATGTAGAGTGTGTAGCTTGATGAATCAAGGTTAAAGTATGAGTAGAATTGATGATAATGAAATGATGCTTATATGCAAGGTGTGCACATGTACACACACACTCTTTAAGATTTGTATTATGTCAAGTTGAGCAAAAAGGGAATCTTGAGGTGGACACACTTCGTGAGTTGAGATGTAGTGTCTAGTAACAACCTCTCCATTTCCTAGTGAGCTTTCTAAGATAGACTATTATGTTGAGAAATCCGTGTGGAGTTATGCCTAGCACCGAGAGGATATGAAGGGGAGGTGGATTGCACTTCGTTAGTTGAGATGTTGTAATCCAAAGTACCTCTTGAGATGAGTACTCCTCGTTAGTAGAGAGTGAGTTACTTAGTAACAATCTCCTTATCCCTTAACTATGTGCCCGCATAGGTGTAGCTATTGGAAAAGCCATGTAAACGCTAAGAAGCATGACCTTACACTAGGCAAGTAAGGATCCCTCATCCGATAGGGGTTAATATCGGATTCCATGTCTAGCTCTCATGGTCTTTGTCGGTTAAGCTAACTCCCACAAAAGAATTGATTTGAAACTAATTATCTTGTGTATTGTTGAAATTGTGTATGTATGTCGTGAAGTGCTCAATCCACATTAGTTACCGAGTAGGAGCATTGAGTGGGAGTAGTAGTATGGGATGCTATTCTCACATTGCACTTGGTGTGACCTATACCTACTATGGGAGAAGAGTACCTTCATGAAATCCGTGTGAATGAGTACTATGGTGTAGTGTTATGGAGGATTATTGTGGAGTACTTGAGTAAATGGAATCCATTAGGAGTACTAAGTGGGAGTGGTAGTATGGGATGCTACTCTCACATTGCACTTGGTATGACCTATATTTCCATGAGTGTTTTGCATATGTTAGCCAAGGGCGTGGATTTGATTTCTAACGAAGTAAGCCTAAGATTTGGTAGTTTTAAGGGTCGCTTTGGTGTGCTTTGAAGGGAGGTGTAATGAGAGTCCCTTCTTGGCTCACCTTAGGGAGTCTTAGGATAACCTTGGGTTAGGGCAACTTCAAAGGAAAAGGGTTCATATGACTTGGACCGTGCCATTCACTGTAAGGTCTTCATTGTAAGAATTCAAAATGTTCACTATGATGCTTTATTCAATTTTATTGCAAGTTTAGCAAAGTTAATTGAAATGTTCCTTTTGTTTACTTTAAGTTTGGTAAGATAGCCATAAAGTGTTAATTGTTGATTCTTATGTGGGTTTGCTTCTAGATTCATGAAGGTTATATTTGAATTGCATAAAAAGCTATCTTTACTAAAATGTCCCTTTTTGCATGTTTTTGCATATGCCATACTTAGTACATTGTTGTACTAACCCCATACTTTTTATACCTTATGAGTATAGGTTGGAAGCCCTTTTGGGAGGATCGGAGTCGAAGCTTGGGAACTTTATCTCTCAAGAATTTGGTATGTCCTCATATATTCGAGGACATAGTTTTATGTTTCTTAGTTTCTTTATTAATACTTAAAAATGTATTTACTTTTATCGTAAAGGGCCGTGTCCCTAAGATTCCAAGTTGTGTCTTTAAGTTGGCTTGTGACGATAAGATTTCTTAGTATTTATGAAAAGACTCCTTTTATTATTATTATCGTGAAAAGTTTTAAATTCCGCACTACTTTTCATGCTTTATGTTATGAATGCTAGTTAGAGGGCTTGTACGAGACCCCAAAGGGGTCAAGTACGCCCGGTCATGATTCGAAGGTTTTCCCTAACTTCTAGGGGGTGCTTTCGGGTCGTGACAAGACTTGGTATCAGAGCATAAGGTTTTGGGAAATAGTTTAAGGTCTGAAAGTCTCACAAGCCACATCTAGTAGTATCTTGGTCATTGGTGTGAGTCGCGACACATCCATGGACAAGAGGCTATAGGATGCTAGAAGTTTCACTTTCTTCTCTATTCTAGTATCGTGCCTTAGAGTTGAGTATATAAGGTGTCTATTCTCAACCTCTTCTTTTGTGTTTTTAGGACATGAATACGAGGAGATCGACCGCTAGAAGGGAGGAGGGAGGTGTACCAAATGAGAGAGTCCTTCCCCATGTTGACCAAGTTCCTATTGTTGGCTTAGGGGAGGAAAATGAGGAGGTTCCTCTTCAAGAACCTCAAGTGCCTCCGGAACCTCAAGGACCTCAAGTGCCTCCTATGCCTCAAGCTCCTTTTGTTGAGGGTGATATGACTAATGCGGAGTTGAGGGCTGCCCTAATGAACTTGACCCAACTCATGACGGCTCAAGCTCAAGTTGTCAACAATCACTTTGTGGGCCAAGCTAACCTAGGAGATAGGCCCCAACCAAATGCTAGTACTCCCGCTTCTAGGATTCGGGATTTATGAGGATGAACCCTCCTACTTTTCATGGCACTAAGGTGGATGAAGATCCACAAGGCTTCATAGATGAGGTTTTCAAGGTGGTAGATGCTATGGGTGTGACCCCTAGGGAGAAAGCGGAATTGGCCGCTTACCAACTTAAGGATGTTGCTCAAGTGTGGTATGAGCAATGGAGGGGTGAGAGACCCTTAGAAAGAGGACCGGTTGATTGTGGAGGAATTCAAAGAGGCTTTCCTAGATAGATTCTTTCCTTTAGAGTGGGGAGAAGAAGATGGTTGAATTCATGAACCTCCGTCAAGGGGGAATGAGTGTGCAAGAGTACTCTCTCAAATTCACCCAACTCTCTAAGTATGCCCCAAACATGGTAGCCAACCCTAGGGCTAGGATGAACAAGTTTGTGATGGGCGTGTCTAGCTTGGTGGAAAAAGAGTGTCGTACGGCTATGCTTCTTAATGACATGGATATCTCTAGGCTCATGGTTTATGCGCAACAAATTGAGGAGTCCAAAATTAGGGAGATAAGGCAAGAGGGTAAGAGACCTAGGTCGGATGATTCTAGTCACCAAAGGCCTAAGAAGAGGTTTTATCCCCAAGATTCTTCTATGGGAAACAAGGATAGGGCTCCAAATCAATCTTCTCAAGGTGGTGGTCATTCCTATGAAAGGGCTAGGTGCCCTACTTGTGGCAAGCAACATGGGGTAAGTGTCTTGCCGGAACGGATGGTTGTTTTGCATGTGGTAATAGACCACAAGATGAGGGACTGCCCAAACCTTAAATCAAGGGGAGAGATGTCAATCAAGCTTCCCTAGATCCTAATGCTCCCAAGAAGAACCCTTCCTATGGGATGGGGCTAGAAAGGATAATTAATCCGGATTGATGGTTTTGGTAAGTCTCAACTCTTGGTTATTGTTGCTTTTGTGTTATGAAATGAGTATATATGGTTTTATAGTTCCTATGATCATGTCGTCTTGATGAATTGCTTAGAGAATGAATTTTTCAAAAAATTTGGTAAGATGGCAGTCAACTTCACTGTAAAAAATTTTGGCATTTTGAAAAAATTGTTTTGTCTTGAATTTTAGTTTCAATGTGTGTAAAGGCATTGTTTATGAGCATTTTTAACGTTGGAGAAGGTAGTTCCTCCATAAAAGAATATTGAGGTTGAATTTTTGACTTTGTGAAAATTGGTTAAAGTTGCCTATGTTGCTAAGTGTTGAAAGTGTAAAATGATGTTCCTTGCTAGTGGATGCTTTGATTGTTAGTGTTTTGATCATGATCTAAGTGTATTATATGATGCTAAGTGAGTCCTTGTTGTTCTTAAAATTTAAGTGTCATTCGAGGACGAATGTTATTCCAAGTGGGGGAGAATATAACGCCCCAAAATGAACTAAGGTGAACTAGAGCCTCATGGTTGTTTCTTGAGTTAATTTTAAGTTAAACGGAGTTAGTTTGGTGTCCTTAGGCAGTGTGCAAAGTTTGGTTAAGTTTGGAGTTCAATCGACCAAAAACGTCCATGACGTTCGGATGGTATGCCTTAGAATGTACTTGTATGTCTTGGCGAGTTTGGATGAGTTTTATGTGTTCGTTTTACTTGAAACATGCGTCGGATGTTCCTTAGACCTAGACGACTTAGTTTAGGGTTTGACGTCCGGGCACGACCCACCTAGGACCCACAAGGGCCCTAGATGAAGGGCCCAAGACTTGGGCAAAGTCTGCCCATCAGTGGCTCACGACGACCATGGCGACGGTCCGTTGCACTCAGGACGGTCCGTCGATCCAGGGCGTGCGAGTGACAGAGAGTGGAAACTTGGACAGGCTCCAGTTGGAGCCAAGTGTTCCTCGACGGGACCCCATGACGGTCCGTGGTGAACGTGACGGTCCGTCGAGGAGGTCTCGTCGACGAGGCCTGCCAGTGCACGACTTAAGGCTGCAACTTGGGTGTTTTATGTAAATACACCCCAAGTCTTATAAGACCCTAGGTGTATAATTTTGGTATTTTTTAGGTTATATTAAATTAGTTTTAAACCCTAGACCTAGACAAGACCCCCTCACTTCAACATTCAAACTCTCTCTCTAAAAGAAAACTCTCTCAAAGTCACCATTGAAGCAAGGCTCAAGAGGGAAAGGAGGGCTGCTTTGGGCTTGTTCTTCATCAAATTCGTGGTTTCTTTCTCCTAAAGGTATGGTATCCATTCTGAATACCTTTTCCATTCAAGAAGCCAACTTCCAAAATGGTTTTCAAAAAGCACAATAATCCTCCATAACACTAACACCATAGTACTGCATTCCGATTTCCATGAGTA
>JAJJBR010002687.1:63337-116515 GCA_022817965.1 Solanum lycopersicoides
GGTTTAAATCTCAAACTTCTTCTAAAATTTGATTTCTATTATGGGTCTTCTTGTAACTAATTTCTTATGGGTTAAATGTATTTATCTTTGTTTGAATAATGATTTTGATGTTAAAACTCATGAAACTCTTGTTTATGCATACTTAATTTTTGACTTGAAAATGGGTTATGTGAGCATGATTTGAGTAGGTATGAATTGGGTCTTCTTGTATTTGTCGTGTTGGTGTAGCTACTGCCCTAAGGGCCTTAAATATGGTGAAATTTGACTCTTCTCCCATAGTAGGTATAGGTCACACAAGTGCAATGTGAGAATAGCATCCCATACTACTACTCCACTCAATGCTCCTACTCGGTTAACTAATGTGGATTGAGCACTTCACGACATACATACACAATTTCAACAATACACAAGATAATTAGTTTCAAATCAATTCTTTTGTGGGAGTTAGCTTAACCGACAAAGACCATGAGAGCTAGACATGGAATCCCGATATTAACCCCTATCGGATGAGGGATCCTTACTTGCCTAGTGTAAGGTCATGCTTCTTAGCGTTTACATGGCTTTTCCAATAGCTACACCTATGCGGGCACATAGTTAAGGGATAAGGAGATTGTTACTAAGTAACTCACTCTCTACTAACGAGGAGTACTCATCTCAAGAGGTACTTTGGATTACAACATCTCAACTAACGAAGTGCAATCCACCTCCCCTTCATATCCTCTCGGTGCTAGGCATAACTCCACACGGATTTCTCAACATAATAGTCTATCTTAGAAAGCTCACTAGGAATGGAGAGGTTGTTACTAGACACTACATCTCAACTCACGAAGTGTGTCCACCTCAAGATTCCCCTTTTTGCTCAACTTGACATAATACAAATCATAAAAGAGTGTGTGTGTACATGTGCACACCTTGCATATAAGCATCATTTCATTATCATCAAGTTCTACTCATACTTTAACCTTGATTCATCAAGCTACACACTCTACATACTTCTCATAATCATATACTTCATTTAGACATAAACTAGGTCAAACATGCAATTCAAGCTACATCAAACACAACACAAGACCCATTTCCAATATATCTTCATTTCACATATTAGACCTTCAAGATCACATACTCAAACCATACTAAGTAACATCAAGTTCATCAATTAGCACCGCCACCCATAAGGTGGACCATACCACTCAAATAGCAATTCATAATAAGAATTATACAATGAGAGCAACTCATCAACAAATCAAACATCATTACCCATAAGCAATTTATCAATATTTCACCATATTAAGGCCCTTAGGGCAGTAGCTACACCAACATGACAAATACAAGAAGACCCAAGTTCATACCCTACTCAAATCATGCTCACATAACCCATTTTCAAGTCAAAAATTGAAGTATGCATAAACAAGAGTTTCATGGAGTTTTAACATCAAAATCATCTATTCAAACCAAGATAAATACATTTAAACCATTAGAACTTAGTTACAAGAAGACCCATAATAGAAATCAAAGTTTAGAAGAAGTTGAATTTAAAACCCCTTTTTGAAAACCATTTTGGAAGTTGGCTTCTTGAATGGAAAGGTATTCAAGAATGGATACCATACCTTTAGGAGAAAGAAACCCACGAATTTGATGAAGGAACAAGCCCAAAGCAGCCCTCCTTTCCCTCCTTGAGCCTTGGCTTCAATGGTGACTTTGAGAGAGTTTCTTTTTAGAGAGAGAGTTTGAATGTTGAAGTGAGGGGGTCTTGTCTAGGTCTAGGGTTTAAAACTAATTTAATATAACCTAAAAATACCAAAATTATACACCTAGGGTATTATAAGACTTGGGGTGTATTTACATAAAACACCCCAAGTTGGCAGCCTTAAGTCGTGCACTGGCAGGCCTCGTCGACGAGACCTCCTCGACGGACCGTCACGTTCACCACGGACCGTCATGGGGTCCCGTCGAGGAACACTTGGCTCCAACTGGAGCCTGTCCAAGTTTCCACTCTCTGTCACTTGCGACGCCTTGGATCGACGGACCGTCCTGAGTGCAACGGACCGTCGCCATGGTCGTCGTGACCCACTGATGGGCAGACTTTGCCCAAGTCTTGGGACCTTCATCTACGCCCCTTGTGGGTCCTAGGTGGGGTCGTGCCCGGACGTCAAACCCCTAAACTAAGTCGTATAGGTCTAAGGAACATCCAACGCATGTTTCAAGTAAAACGAACACATAAAACTCATCCAAACATGCCAAGACATACAAGTACATTCTAAGGCATACCATCCGAACGTCATGGACGTTTTTGGTCGATTGAACTCCAAACTTAACCAAACTTTGCACACTGCCTAAGGACACCAAACTAACTCCGTTTAACTTAAAATTAACTCAAGAAACAACCATGAGGCTCTAGTTCACCTTAGTTCATTTTGGGGCGTTATAGCACTACTTTTCATGCTTTATGTTATGAATGCTAGTTAGAGGGCTTGTACGAGACCCCAAAGGGGTCAAGTACGCCCTGTCATGATTCGAAGGTTTTTCCCTAACTTCTAGGGGGTGCCTTCGGGTCATGACAATCCGCCTAGATGCTTTGTTTATCATAGGTTTTACCTTGGCCGGTACACCACCTTCCATCGGTGAAAGGTTTTACAACACCGGATTCCACACTTAATTCTTGTGCTCTATGTCGGTTAATAAAAGTTTTCCCTAAACTAAAAATGAAGTATAAACTAACTAGGGTGAGTTGAGAGGTTTGACTTAGCCTAGGTAGGGGTATGGGACTCTACCTATACCTTGCACTAGTTTTCCTTGATGGACGCTTTAGAAGGTTGATATTATGTATGTATATGATAATAAATGCAAATGATTATAATATAATGACTTTACATGTAAAATATATTATATGGTGATTGATAGTCATATGAACATGTGTTGGTCTATATTGTTAAAGTATGATTTTTTGTATCCGTAAAGGTTATGTTATGTGAAGTTGGATATTAGTCATGGTTCTTGTTGGGTTACTTTATTGAGTAAGGTTATGGGGCTTCATTTGGTCATTGCACTTGTTGACTTTATGAAGATCCATGGGTAGTTGTCTTGTTTTATTATGATATTATGAACTCTTATTCATGCTTGTGATGTTATTTCTTGATGATAGGGTTGTATTAGTGTAAAACCCCTAAGATACTAGACCATGATTTACAGGTCCATACATCATTGCTTAAATTACTATAAGGTGTTTTATTCTCATTTTGGGAACTTGAAATTTTGTGATAATTGTAAACGTGCCTAAGATAAATGTTATCGTAATTTAAGGTATTGTATGGGGGTATTTCAGTAAATTGACTAATAAGAATTACAAGTAAGTTGAAAGTTTTGGTATCAAGTATATATATAGGAGTATATGTATGCAATTTGGTCAGCACACAATTTTTTGGGCAACACCTTTTGGTGACATCTGTCCATGTGATGAGGATAATTTGTGTAGATTTATATTTCACACCACCTCTTGTGAATTTCATATGACTTCAAGTATAGGAACCTTAGAACATTAGATAAAGAGTTTTTCTTCAAAATAAAAAGAAAAACTGACTCCTTTTGGCTTGAATTCGACACACACTCTTCATCTTGGTAAGTCATAAAGAATTTCTTTTAATACTGGGTAGTGTTTGGTAGTTTAATCATATCTCGCTCAATATAACTTTGTTTACAGTGAATAAATATGATTATAAATATAATTTGTATTTCTATAACTCTTATGTTTATTGAAAACTCTAATTTTGCTGTTATGGATTCCAAATATGGGATGCAACATAGGACAAGTTCTGTCCAGCTACTGCAATTAGAAGTCCTGCCTGTTCAACTGTTAGTATTTTGATTATATCTTTTTGTACAAAACGTACTTTGAGATGATTCTTGATTACTTGCAATATTAATAGATGTACATACATCTTTTATGAAGTTTATAAAGTCTAGTTTTTCCATTTCCTGTTTCAAAACTAAGTTGCGACATGAAGTACTTTTGTTGGCCAGAATCGTTGTTTTTGGAGCTTATTCATATTTGTACAGGCTAGGATTACTTGTGATGATTATAATATTTTACTTCGACATTATTGAGATAATAGGAATTAAATAAGTTTTTTTTTATTTTTTATAAGGTTGTATATACTCGTGAACAAGTTGAGGACCTTCATACATTGGTTGGTCTACGGTCCGAACTCTTCAAGTCGTGTTGAACTGTTTCTTTGCTAAAGCATTGAGGTTTGTGTATAAAATTGTACTTGAACTATTTTTACCTGCTGGTATGTCTGAAAGCTTGTATTGGTACGTTGATTACCTCTTGTCACTTTGCATTGTTGTGTTGTTGTCGTTTAAGACTCTTGTGTAACTCACCCACTTGTACGAATTGTTTGATCACTTTGCATTCTTATTGGGACTCTGTCCTTCTTGTTGCTGTGACCTTGTCACTATTGGAAATCCTCTTGATTAGGATCATTTTCTATCTTGACTCTGGATTTTTAGTTTGTCTTAAGTATGGGAGTTGACCATTTTAAGTACAAACTAGAAAGCCACTTTTAATATGGTCTTTGGTTCTCTTGTTGATTGGGCTTTGACCCTTATTCATACAGGGCGTTGGCCCTTCTTGATACCTACTCGTGCTTGGTGTGACGACATGATGTATATATTGGGCGAGTCTTGTTATTGAACCTCTTAAAAAATTGTGCTATGAACGTTATGACATTTTGAAATTTAATTATCCATATTGATACTCTTTCTATACTGTTTACTTATTTTACTGATTATATTTTAATTATGCTACTCTTGACTTGAGAATGATGACTTCGTTAATATAAGGGTACCGGATTATAGTTTTACACAACTAAGCTTTATGCTTAGCGATAGTTCTTTCTATCGTAGGGAATGTTCGAGAGGACGGTTGAAGTTGGTCATTGAAGATTGAGGTTTTGAAAGCCTTACAGAAAGATCACACTTGCATATAGGCATATATATATTTTGTATAAACCTTCGAACTTGAACATGATTTATGTATTGTATATTTACATGAAATTTTGAGGGCTTATTTGGTCATGTCATCATGGGTTGTAATTTAAGTATGGTTATACGTTTTTATATTTTGGGGTGTGTGAACCCATGCTTGTAAGATACTAATTTGCTTTATGTTTTCTAATTTTGTGTGAAACATGAACCGGCTGATTGCGGTACTCGGAAGTTGGTAATATTATTGTTATTTCGTCCTTAAGTGTGAAGATAATATATGCACGAAAAGCTTATCAGTTTTGCTTAACAAATTTTGGAGGCTTTTTCGTCATTAGTTAAAATTTCGTGCCATATAAATTTTGGCCTGAATTAAATCTTTAAAATGGGCCAGATGCACATCCTTAACTAAATTATGTGTTATGAAACTTATCCCTCAACTAGATTACAAATCAATATACCTTCGTTAATCTCTTTTAAATATCGCAAGTATTAAACTATGTTTCTTGTCAAGTTGTAGTATCTCACGAAAAGGGGCGCTAAAATGTTGGTATCAGAGCCTAGGTTTGTGGTTCTAGGATTTTTGTTGTGAATTACTTTTATAGTTATTTGTTTTCAAAAATATTTTATTTAGAGTTCATGTCCACTTACATGGCTTGCCATATCCTTATTGCATGTCGACTGCACATACATCATGAACATGTCCCTAATGCAGTGTGATCTTCCATTTTGAAGAAATTAAGTTATGGCCACTTCTTCTAACCGACCTATGAAAGCTGCTCATGAAGGTTCGGGTGCCTCTGTTTCTCAACCTCATGCACTGGAATGGGTTGGGGAACATATCTCGAATGATCATGTTCCCCACACTAGCGGGTCTGAAGTGGGAAACCATCAAAGTGTAAGATCTGGTTCACATCCTCATATGAGTCATGGTACTCAAGCCATGAATCTTCCTTTTCAACAAATGGCTGAATTATTCCACCACATGGCTGAATCGATGCATGATCCCAATGGGATTAACTTTGAGAAAATGAGGAAAATGGGTGTAGTGGAGTTTGAAGGCACGGTTGATTCTACTGATTCTGAACAATGTTTAGATCGCATGGAGAGGGTGTTTGAGCAGTTGGAGTGCTCAGATGTTGAGAAATTTATGTATGCTATTTCATTATTACAAAAGTATGCTTATGATTGGTGGGTAAGTGTTCCGAATGCCAAGGTAAAACCTCCTGTTCTTACTTGGGATTATTTTCTTAGGAATTTTGCATGAAGTATGTACCACCGGCTTATTGTGATGTAAATAAAAAAAAGTTTTTGAATCTAAGGCAAAGAGGCATGTCTATTGCTGAATATGAACAAAAGTTTGTAAAGCTCTCTCGTTATGCTAGGAGGTATTATTAAAGAGGAAAAAGATAAGTCTAGAAAATTTGAAGATGGTTTAAATGATTCCATTAGGAAGAATGTGGCGATCCTGCAATATGAGAACTCTTGCAAGTTAGTGTCTGCTGCTTTTACTTGGGAACGACTTGATAAAGAAGAAGCTAGTAGAAATGAAAACAGATTCCAAAATCCTAAACCAGATTTTGGAGGTCCATCAAAAAGGGGAAGGTTTGATAATTCTAAGGCTAGTAGTGATAATAGGAAGCTCAACAGAAGCAAAACAAATCAGAGTTTTCTACAGCTAGCACTCCAAATTATGGCCAAGGCAAGCCTCGCGTTCCCACTTGTTCGCAATGTGGAAAGAATCAATTTTGTACTTGCAGGAGAGCCTCTGGTGCATGTTTTAATTGTGGGAGTTTTGATCATAAAGTGAAGGACTGTCCTAATACTAATAATTCTCCTTCCTCCAAAACTGAAGGTTCGATTCATAAGCCTTCTATTAATACTCCTCAACTTAATAAAGGTGCAAGGCCTAGAAACACCAAGCAGCAGGTGCAAGTGGAGCTAATCAAGCTAGTGGAAAAAGGGGTACTGCACGCACTTATGCTATAAGGCACAGGGATGATCAAGATTGACAAGACATGGTTGTCGGTAAATTTCACTTTTTTGGCCTCTGTGTGTTTACATTGTTTGATCCTGGTTCTACACATTCCTATATTTGTTCATCACTTGTCCTTCCTAAAAATGTTAAATCCATGAGACTTAATTATGATGTGCTGGTTGAAAGTCCATTGGGTTATCAGGTTGTGTGTAATCGAATTTGTCATGATTGTCCCTTTGTGATTCAAAATATAGTTTTACATGCTGATTTGATTGATATGCCCTTCAAGGATTTTGATATTATTATCGGGATGGACTGGGTTTATAAATATCATGCAGTCGTAGATTGTAGGTCAAAGCTTGTGACTTTTAAAGATCCTACATGTTCACATATCATCATACAAGGTGAAAGATCTTTTACATCTAGTATTATTTCTGCGGCCTTGGCAAGAAAGTTGATGCGTCAAGGTTGTGGGGCATACATTGCTCAGATAGTTCATACACTGTTGGAGAGTCCTTGTATCAAGGACATAGCTACTGTATGTGATTTTCTAGAAGTCTTTCCAGAAAACCTTCTTGTATTGCCCCCGGAAAGAGAGGTTGAATTTCCAATTGAGCTTATTCCTGGATCTAACCCTATTTCCATCACTCCTTATAGAATGGCTCCAACAGAATTAAGAGAATTGAAATCTCAATTGCAAGAACTTCTTGAGAAAGGTTTTATAGACCTAGTGTTTCTCCTTGGGGAGCCCCTGTTTTATTTGTAAAGAAGAAAGATGGCACTCTTAGGCTTTGTATTGACTATAGACAATTGAACAGAATAACCATAAAGAATGGATATCCATTACAAAGGATTGATGATTTGTTTGACTAACTGAAGAGTGCTAAAGTATTCTCAAAGATCGATTTAAGGTTGGATACCACCAACTGCGTGTTAGAAAAAATGATGTTCCTAAAACTGTTTTGAGAACACGGTATGGTCATTATGAATTTTTGGTGATGCCATTCGGATTAAGAAATGCTCCTGTGGTTTTATGGATATAATGAATTGAGTATTCAAGCCTTATCTTGATCAGTTTGTGGTTGTTTTTATAGATGATATCCTAATATATTCTAGAAGTAGTGAAGACCATGATAAACAACTCCGGATTATTTTGCAGATTTTGAAGGAGAAAGAACTTTATGCTAAACTTTCTAAGTGTGAGTTTTGGCTTGATGAGGTGTCTTTTCTGGGACAGGTTGTATCAAGTGAAGGCGTGAAGGTGGATCCTAGTAAGATATAGGCAGTTTTTGAATGGACACATCCCAAAAGTCCGACTGAAGTAAGAAGTTTCTTGGGCTTATCAGGATACTAAAGAAGATTTGTGAAAGGCTTCTCCATTATTGCCTCCCCTTGACTAAACTCTTGCAGAAGGAAGTAAAGTTTATTTGGGATGAAAAATGTCAAAAGAGCTTTGAAACACTCAAATCCTTGTTGACTCAAGCGCCTATACTTACTCTACCAATTGAAGTGAAAGAATATGTAGTGTACAATTATGCTTCTCACAATGGTCTAGGATGCGTTTTGATGCAAAAAGGGAATGTAATATCTTATGCCTCTCGAAATTCAAACCGCACGAATTGAATTATCCTACTCATGATCTTGAACTTGCTGCTATAGTGTTTGATTTAAAAATTTGGCGACAATATTTTTATGGAGAGAAATGTCATATATTCACTGATCACAAGAGCTTAAAGTACTTGTGGTACTCAAAAGAAGCTGAACCTAAGACAACGTAGATGGCTTGAACTCATCAAGGAATATGACTGCTTGATTGATTATCATCCAGGTAAAGCTAATGTGATTGCCGATGCCTTAAGTTGAAATCATTCTCAAGCATTTCTTTGAGTTCTCTCACATTGATCCTTGAGTTAAGAGCCATGAATGTTTGTTTTACACCTGATTCAAATGGTTCTGTTATTGCTAATTTGCAAGTAAAGCCCATATTACTTAAACAAGTGAAGGAAGCATAAAAGTTAGATGAGAAACTTGTAAAATTAATTAGAGAGGTCCAGAATGTGGAGAGGCTTGATTTTACATTAACAAAGGATGGTGTATTACTTTATCAAAACAGGTTATATGTCCCTAATGATGACATCTTGAGGAGAGAAACATTGAAAGAAGCACATACTTCACCATATGCAATGCATCCTGGAGGTACAAAGATGTACCAGACTATCAAAGAAAATTATTTGTGGAATGGTATGAGAGAGACATTGTAGAGTTCATTTCAAAATGTTTGGTTTGTCAACAAGTAAAGGCAGAACATCAAGTCCCGGTTGGTCTACTACCACCCTTGTCGATGCCTGAATGGAAATGGAAGCGAATAACTATGGACTTTGTTTCTGGACTTCCTCGCACTCAGAGAAATCATGATGCAATATGGGTAATTGTTGATAGGCTAACAAAGAGTGCTCACTTCTTAGAAATTAGAATGGATTACTCACTTGAGCGTTTAGCGGAGTTGTACATTAATGAGATTGTAAGACTACATGGGATCCCTGTGTCTATTGTATCTGACCGAGACTCAAGGTTTACATCTATATTTTGGGGCAGATTGCAAGAAGCTTTGGGTACTAAGTTGAAATTTAGCACGTCATTACATCCTAAGACAGACGGCCAGTCGGAAAGAGTGATACAAATTTTGGAGGATATGCTTCGAGCTTGCATTATGGAGTTTGAGGGTAGTTGGGACAAACACTTGGCTTTGATAGAATTTGCTTACAATAATAGCTACCAATCAAGTATTGGAATGCCTCCCTATGAAGCTTTATATGGAAGAAAATGTCGGACCCCTCTTTGTTGGAGTGAAATTGGTAAAAGAAAGCTTATTGGTCCTGAAATGGTGCAGCAAACCGAGGACAAGGTGAAAATTATCAAGGATCGTTTAAATATTTATTCGGATAAACAAAAGTCGTATGCTGATCTAAAAAGGCGTCACATTGAATATCAAGTTGGAGATAAAGTATTCTTATAGGTGTCTCCATTGAAAAAAATTATGAGATTTTTCCCAAAAGGAAAACATAGTCCCCGATTTATTGGACCTTATGAGATACTAGAAAGGGTCGGACCAGTTGCATATAAATTGGCTTTACAAACTGAGTTAGACAAGATCCACAATTTCTTCCATGTTTCTATGTTCCGAAGATACCATTCTGATCCATCTCATGTTCTTCCAGTTGAATGAGGTTAATCCTGACTTGACTTATAATGAAGAACCTATCCTAATTCAAGCTCGGGAAGTAAAGAAGCTTAGGAATAAGAGAATCCCTGTGGTAAAGTTACTTTGGATGAACCATTCTGGAAAAGAAGCTACCTCGGAGAAAAAAGAAGACACGAGGAGACAATATCCGCACTTCTTTCGGGACTAGTCTAAGGTAAATTTCAATACAAAATTTCTTTAAGGGGGACAGAGTTGTAAAACCCCAAAGATACTAGACCATGACTTACATGTCGATACATCATTGCTTAGTTACTATAAGATGTTTTATTCTCATTTTGGGAACTTGAAATTTTGTGATAACTGTAAACGTGCCTAACATAAGTGTTATCGTAATTTAAGGTATTGTATGGGGGTATTTATGTAAATTTACTAATTTGAATTACAAGTAAGTTGAACGTTTTGGTATCAAGTGTATATATATATTGGAGTATATGTATGCAAGTTGGGCAGCAAACAATTTTTTGGGCAACACCTTTTGGTGACATCTGTCCATGTGATAAGGATAATTTGTGTAGCTTTATATTTCACACCTCCTCTTGTGAATTTCATATGACTTCAAGTATAGGAACCTTAGAACATTAACTAAGAGTTTTTTTTCAAAATCAAAAGAAAAAATAGTTCCTTTTGGCTTAAATTCGACACACACTCTTCATCTAGGTAAGTTATAAAGAATTTCTTTTAATACTGGGTAGTGTTTGGTAGTTTAATCATATATCGCTCAATATAACTTTGTTTATAGTGAATAAATATGATTTGGAAAGATAATTTGTACTTATATAACTCTTATGTTTTTTAAAAACTCTAATTTTTCTGTTATGGACTCCAAATATGGTACGCAACATAGGACAAGTTCTACCCACCTACTGGAATTAGAATTCTTGCCTGTTCAACTTTTAGTATTTTTATTATATCTTTTTGTACAAAACGTATTTTGAGATGATTCTTGATTATTTGAAACATTATAGATGTACCTACATCTTTTATGAAGGATATAAAGTCTAGTTTTGCCATTTCCTATTTCAAAACTAAGTTGCGACGTGAAGTACTTTTGTTGGACACAATCGTTGTTTTGGGAGCTTAGTCATATTTGTACAGGCTAGGCTTACTTGTGATGATTATCTTGTTTTACTTTGACATTATTGATATACTAGGAATTAAATAAGTTATTTAATTGTATTTTTAAGGTTGTATATACTCGTGAACAAGTTGAGGACCTTCATACATTGGTTTGTCTACGGTTCGAACTCCTGAAGTCGTGTTGGACTATTTTTTTGCTAAAGCATTGAGGTTTGTGTATAAACTTGTACTTGTACTATTTTTACCTTCAGGTATATCTGAATGCTTATATTGGTACGTTGATTACCTCTTCTCATTTGCATTGTTGTGTTGTTGTCATTTAAGACTCTTGTGTAACTCGCCCACTTGTACGGATTGTTTGATCACTTAGAATTCTTGTTGGGACTCTGTCCTTGTTGTGGCTGTGACCTTGTCACTATTGGAATGCCTCTTGATTCGAATCATTTGCCATATTGACTCTGGATTTTTAGTTCGTCTTAAGTATGGGAGTTGTCCATTTTAAGTACGAACAAGAAAGCCACTTTTAATATGCTTCTTGGTTCTCTTGTTTATTGAACTTTGACCCTTCTTGATACAGGGCATTTGTCACAGCCAGATTCACGAATCAGAATATAACCGGCGTTGTTAACCTCTCAGAAGTCGCAGACAAGCCTATTCTTAGCTTTCATCACAATCATACAGTTAAATTTGCAGAAAATTTAAAACTTTTTAATACTTATCAAAGTATACATAGACTTCATATAGTACTTCATAAGAGTGATATTCTAATTAGCTCAAACTAAACAACCATCTATTAAAGATTAAACAATTGAAATAAATGATCGTAGTAGTAGTAATAATAGTTTGCCAATCGGCCTTATTACAAATGCTTGAACAAATGTTTGAATTGAAACACTAGGGACTATCTCCACTATCTATGTCTAATTTACTAAGTTACAATAATAAATGTAGCATCCTCGAACTGAAGAGGACCTACCAAAGTCTGGAGAACGCTAATCAAAACCGCTTCATCGAATCTTCAATATTCTCTAGAACCTGCACCTATAAAAAGAGTAATAATATATGGGGTTAATACACACTTGTACTAAGTATGGGTGTATTCACATAAACACATAAGGACTATGCATGATCATGGAAAGCTCTTTCTAAAGCAACATGTCGTTTCTGGAAAGTTAAGTTACTTTACTTTCTTAAATCGTTACTTCTGATTCATGCTATGAATATGACATGTTACCATGAAATTAAGGCACACAACTCATTTTATATATGAACATAAGACCTTGGAATCATGAACATAATTTTAGAACAACTTAAACAAAAGTTTATTATTTTGCTCCTTAGGCCGAGAGCCCCTATTCTTAGACTTAGATTATTTTTCAGTCTTTTCTTCTTTGTGTTGTGTAGTTTCAAAGATCTCCTTTAATCCTATGTTTTACTTACAAGTGCAATGATTCATTGTAGTCCCATACCTACAATGAATCGAGTAAAGAATTCACAAGACTAAGAAAATGATTTGGCTACCTTACTTAAATGGGGATGAATATATTTATAAGCCAATCTTTATTGGCTATACCCATTAATTGATTATTTGAGATATATAGATCTTGGGACATATATTTATTCTTCAATATTGGCACAAACCACTAACTTGTTAAAACTTTAGCTTATCAACATTAATGATTGACATTCTTAAGGTCTTGCTTTACTTAGTTCAGTGTGAACTTACGTTTCTACCTCTTTGCTCTATTGTTCACTTTGAATCTGCTACTTTATTATTTCTTACTCTCTTAAAGAATTCTTTAGCATTAACGGAAGTAGATCATGCGAGTTAACATGAAATCCAGTGTCTCTCCCACACCGAAAAGGGGTGGTTCACCGGTTAAGGTGAACCAAGTTCTGTGTCTACCCCACACCAAAAAGGGGGGTTCACCGGCTAAAGTGAAACAAAGTCAGTGTCTTCCCCACACCGAAAAGACGGGTTCACGGCTATAGTAAACCGGATACATTCCTGAGCTATAACCAACATAGATCATGTGATCTAAACATGAAATCCGGTGTCTCCCCCACACCGAAAAGAGGTGGAATCACCGGCCAAAGTGAAACCTACTTCTAGCATTCTTAAGTGGAGGCATCCACTAGCTAGTACCCCTATGCTGGCCAACATAGTTCGAATACTAGGAGACATACGGAGACCCTGGTCCACCTGGATGGTGATCTCGTCTCGTGAGGCTTACATGTGCTGGCACAAGCTCATTGCTAGTCTATTGGTGCGAAGCTCAGATCTATTTTACTTTATTATCTTTTAGAGTTGACTCAAACATTATGGAAGCTTGCTTCTAGTTATGAGGTTTACCTAACTCTATGGATGACTGGTCATCCCTTTCTTTACTTGATGAATATGAACTTAAGTCTTACATTATCATGATGGTGCGAGTGAGACTTGTCTCACGGACTCTAGCAACCTCTTATGTGAGTATCTTTGACATAATTGATTAAGTGTAATTGAGACTTGTCTCACTTCGTTTAACACTCTATATTAGGTCAATTTCATAACTGAAATATTAAGTTACTTCATTACTCACCTTAACTTGTTCAACGTTAATTGATAGTCTTGTACGATTCTTTATCAAAGTAATAACTACTTATACAATGCTATTATGTTCACAAGTTTTTGTTGATAGGGTATGTTGGTACTTGTCCGATTGATTGGCATACCATATTTTATGAGTTCAAATAATGTAGAGATTGGTATGACTTCACATATTTTGGGAGATAATATTTTGGACATAATTTTGCCAGCCAATTTGTTGTCATAAATCACAATTTCACTAGATACTTGTCATAATATTATCGCTAGCAAATTCAATTACTTCATAAATACATTATAGTACTCTATCATGTTAAACAATCCAAATTTTAACCTTTGATTAGCTATGAAACAATTCAATGAACAACTTATAACAATTTCATCTTCTCAAACACAAGTAGGCATTACAACATTTAACGTTCATGTAAATAACACCCTAACTATGCGGATCTGATATGTAGGTTTTCATTCGATATATAAATCACTAAAACTTACACATAATGATAAGTTAGCACCACATAAAAACAACATGCATCGAGATTTACATTATATATACTACAAGAATCAGAAATCGGGAGAACAAGGGAGATGAACATGCGATTCATTGTGTACAACCCTAGTTTCGATATTCTTGAAGTCAAAACGTTTGAAAATCCTCTTGGAGAAAAAATTCCAGGATATAAAACCCATACCTTATTTTAGAATTAAATCTACGAATATCACCTTGCACTTTGCACGAAAACCTTGAAGAATGCTTGCTATCGTCTAGGGTTCTCTTATTTTCTTCGCTTGTTTTTAGTTGTAGCATTTTTATGATGAATAACGTGAGTCTACGTCCTTAAGAACTGAATGTTAACTAATTTGACTTATACTATATAACTAAACTAAAATAACTTAATTAGCTAATTACCAAAACGCCCCTCCTAAATTGACTAAAATTAGAAAAACACTTGACTTAACCGAAACAGGAAATTGCTTAGTGGTTTCGGTTTTGTCCAATTAAATTAATTAATTAAGTTGCTAAATTAATTAATTAAGTTTCTAAATTAACTAATTAAGTAACCTAGGGTAATTACTAAAGTACCCCTAAGTTGTTAGGACCATAACCAACCCTTTGGACTATCCTAAGTTATGTACTAGGTTGTCTCTTAGTTAGTTACACGGTTTCGTGTCACCCGAGTAGGTCTTAGGTTGTCGGGTCCCTTAGTTAGTTTTTGGTTGGTCCTAGGTTAGTTAGTTATTTAGGTCAGTTAGTTAGGGTTTTGGACCGGTTAGGGAGCTTGGCCCCACGTGGGCTGACCCGGCCGCGCACCTCTCCCCAACCGCTCTAACCAAATCGATTAGCGTGTCCCTTGGCCGGTTGCACATGTGTTGCGTGCACTTTCCTAACTAACTATTCTGGAAGGTTCATTTGGAATGTTCACTTATTGTCCCAAGGATCCTCACTATGTCCTTGGGCACTGCTTAATATACATGATCATTTTAAATGGTTATGTGCTATGGTACATAGGCTTGACACTTGGATGCCTAGTACCTAATGTGTTAAGTTGAGAATCAATATGTAATATGCTCAATATTGGGCATAAGGATGACTATGTACCCCAATACGCATTATTAAAAACCTACTAGGCTCTTTACTAGACATGTAATTCCTCCCCCCTAGGAACATTTGTCCCCGAATGACCCTACACATCATTTTAAATCAAAGAGGGTATTTTCGAAAAACACACTAACCTACTTGAAATTTTATCTTTGTGAATATCTGATTCACAACTTACTCTGGATGAGCACATTACTCTAAGCTTATCTGAAGCTTCATATTTGGGATTGGGGAACTTCCTTCTCAATCTAACTTTAACTTAATTCACATCACACTCATGCAACACATAAATCACGTAAAAGCTATACAAAACCAGCAACATGAATGCAAGCATGAACTCATATTAACTCATATTCTACAAGGATGAAACACACATTCATTGACTTAAGACACCAAAACCGCCTAATGCACTGAAATTTAGAGTTTAATAAACAAAGTTAGACTTAGGAAGATTATATCTAACCTCAAGAACTGAATAAGTGAGGGTAACAGGATCTCATATCGACCTCGGCCTCCCATGTTGCTCCCTCAACAATGTTGTTCCTCCATAACACTTTCACAGTAAGAACCTCCTTGTTCCTCAGTCGCTTCACTTGACGATCTAAAAATTGCAATGGGAACCTCTTCATAAGAAAGGTTCTCATCGACTCCTAACCCCTCATTGGGTAGAATGGACGCTGGATCGCCTAGACACTTGTTAAGCATCGAAACGTGAAACACTGGATGAACAGAAGCCAAGTCATTCGGTAACTTTAGTTTGTAAGCAACATTTCCTACTCGTTGTAAGATCTCATACGGACCTTTATACCTCAGACTCAACTTCCCTTTCTTACCAAACCACATCACCCCTTTGATGAGTGATATCTTTAGGTATACTTGATCACCTACTTCAAATTCAAGAGCTCTCTTTCGGTTATCACCATATGATTTTTGATGATTGTAAGCAGTAGCCAATCTATCCCTGATTGTTCTCACCTTTTCCAAAGCCTCATGTACGATCTCGGGGCCAAGGATGGTAGTTTCTCCCACTTCAAACCATCCAAGTGGGACCTACATCTCCTACCATACAGTGCTTCAAAAGGTGTCATCCCAATACTGGAATGGTAGCTATTATTATAAGAGAACTCAATTAGTGGCAAGTGATTATCCCAACTTCCCTTGAAGTCAATAACACATGCTCTCAACATGTCTTCAAGGGTCTGAATGGTACGTTCTGCTTGCCCATCCATTTGAGGGTGAAAAGCAGTGCTGAGCTTTACTTGTGTACCTAAAATCATTTGAAAATATCTCTAAAAATGAAAAGTGAATTGGGCTCCCCTATCTGAAATGATAGATAAAGGAATCCCATGCCACCTCACGATCTCATCAATATATAGCTTGGCATAGTCTTCGGCTCGGTAAGTAGACTTCACAGGAATGAAGTGAGCAGACTTAGTCATTCTGTCAACAATGATCTGGTCCTCGGCAGGCCAACCACGAAGTCCATATCAAAAGCCTCCCACTTCCTCGTTGGAATCTCAATCGATTGAGTAAGACCCCCAGGCTTCAGGTGTTCAGCCTTAACCTGTTGGCAATTAGGACATTCTTCCACAAACTTAGAGATGTCTCGCTTCAAACCTTCCCACCAATAAATTTCCTTCATATCATGATACATCTTAGTGGAACCTGGATGAATGGAATACTTAGAGCCATGAGCTTCTACAATAATATTTGGCCTCAATTCATCAATATTTGGTACGCACAATCTTCCTTCGTACCTAAGCACACCATCCCCCCCTAGGGAGAATGATTCGTTCATCTTACCCAACACTGAATCTTTCAACTCCATGAGTACTGGGTCGATATGCTGCTTGGCTTTAACATCTACAACAAATGAGGATTCGGAACTTGAGTGGACCGTAGCTCCCCCATTTGGTACATCTACCATCCGTACACCTAACCTAGCCAATCGATGTGCTTCTTTAACGAGCTCTTTATTCTCATCATCAATATGAGACACGCTGTCCATGCTCAATCGGCTTAACGCATCGGCCACTACGTTGGCCTTACCCGGATGATAGTGGACACTCATGTCATAATCCTTTAGTAACTCTAGCCATCTTCTCCGACGAAGATTCGATTCTCTTTGTGTAAAAACATATTGAAGACTTTTATGGTCAGTAAATACATCAACATGTACACCATATAAGTAATGTCTTCAAAGCTTCAACGCAAACACCGCAGCGGCTAATTCAAGATCATGAGTAGGGTAATTCTTCTCGTGGATTTTCAATTGTCTTGATGCATATGCAATCACCTTACCATCTTGCATAAGAACACATCCAAACCTACTCGGTAAGCATCACAATACACCACGTACCCTTCACCACTTCTCGGCAATGTGAGGACTGAGGCCGAAGTGAGTCGGTATTTGAGCTCTTGAAAACTCTTTTCACACTTTTCAGACCACTCAAACTTCACCTTCTTCTTGGTTAAAGCGGTCAATGAAGCAGCAATTGCGGAAAATCCCTCCACAAACCTGCGATAATAATTAGCCAAACCCAAGAAACTTTGAATATCGGTAGGAGTAAGGGGTTTTGGCCAATTCTTTACCGCCTCTATCTTTTTCGAATCAACCTCAACACCCTTATCGGTCACAACATGACCAAGGAAGGTCACTGATCTCAACCAAAACTCACATTTGCTAAACTTTGCATACAACTGATGTTCTCTGAGTACTTGCAATGTCATTCTCAAATGTTGTTCATGCTCTTATCTGGACTTAGAGTATATGATGATGTCATCTATGAATACTATGATGAAGATATTTATGGAAGACTCTATTCATAAGATCCATAAACACGGTTGTTGCGTTAGTGAGACCAAATGACATGACAAGAAACTCGTAATGGCCATACCTAGTACGGAAGGCAGTCTTAGAAACGTCCTCTTGTCTTACCCTAAGTTGGTGATAACTCGACCGAAGATCTATTTTAGAAAAGAAACTTGAACCTTGAAGTTGATCAAAAAGATCATCGATTCTGGGAAGAGGATATTTGTTCTTTATAGTGACTTTGTTGAGTTGCCGATAATCGATACACATTCTAAGAGTTCCATCCTTTTTCTTAACGAACAACACTGGAGCACCCAATGGGGATATGCTCGGCTGGATGAAGCCCTTATTAAGTAAATCTTTTAACTGCAACTTCAACTCTTTGAGTTCCGCTGGATCCATTCTATAAGGCGGATTAGAAATCGGTTTGGTCTTGGGATCTAAGTCAACACAGAAATCAATTTCACGTTCTAGAGGGATTCCTAGTAAATCCTCCGGAAAGACATCTTGAAACTCATTTACTACGGTCTCAGAGTCTATGGAAGGGACTTATTTTTCTAAGTCTTTGACTCTAACTAAGTGGCATAAGTATCCCTTAGATAACATCTTATTGTCTTTAAGCTTGGAAACTATTTGTCCTGTTGGATTTGAACCACGCCCTTCCCATTTTAACTCTAACTCATTTGGAAATTGAAAACTTACTACACTGTTTCGATAGTCTATGGTAGCATAGCATTTATGAAGTTAATCCATACCTGAGCCACATCCTTGATCTGGTATGCCGCCAACTCAGTCTTCTCCTCTTCATTAACACCCCTAGCAGGCATTAGAACCTACCATGCACTTACCTCCATGCGAACGGCCACACTTACCACACGACTTTTAGTCACGTTGGAATTTCTATCATTGCCCTTCTTGCGAAGACCAGATCCTAAGTCTGGTGCCTTAGACCACTCGACCATCCTAATTCTTGTGTTTATTTCTCTAAGCGCTCACACAAGAAGGAAGTTAGATACTAGAATGACACAAAATGTCAAAGCTCTAGATGACACGATAAAGAGTAGAAGAAGGAATATTCCTAACATCACTTAGTCTCTAAATCATGATTGTGGTGCACTTCACAACCATAAGTTAGAAACTATGCAACGTGGTTGTGTTTAGCCTTACATCCTACGTAATTTAACCTCATACTCTGATACCAAGTTTGTCACACCCGGATTCTGGAATCTGAATATAACCGGCGTCGTTAACCTCTTAGAGGTCGCAGACAAGCCTCTTCTTAGCTTTCATCACAATCATACAGTTAAATTTGCGGAAAATTTAAAACTTTTTAATACTTATCGAAGTATACATAGACTTCATATAGTATTGCGTTAGAGTGATATTCTAATGAGCTCAAACTAAACAACCATCTATTAAAGATTAAACAATTGAAATAAATGATCGTAGTAGTAATAATAATAGTTTGACAATCGGCCTTATTACAAACGCTTGAACAAATGTTTGAATTGAAACGCTAGGGACTATCTCCACTAGCTATGTCTAATGTACTAAGTTAGAATAATAAATGTAGCATCCTCGAACTCAAGAGGACCTACCAAAGTCTGGAGAACGCTAATCCAAACCGCTTTGTCGAATTTTCAATCTTCTCTAGAACCTGCGCCTATAAAAATAGTAATAATATATGGGGTTAGTACACACTTTTACTAAGTATGGGTGTATGCACATAAACACATAAGGACTATGCATGATCAAGGAAAGCTCTTCCTAAAGCAACATGTCGTTTCTGGAAAGTTAAGTTACATTACTTTCTTAAATCGTTACTTCTGATTCATGCTATGAATATGACATGTTCTCATGCAATTAAGGCACACAACTCATTTTCTATATGAACATAAGACCTTGGAATCATGAACATAATTTTAGAACAACTTAAACAAAAGTTTATTATTTTGCTCCTTAGGTCGAGAGCCCATATTCTCAGACTTAGATTATTTTTCAGTCTTTTCTTCTTTTTGTTGTGTAGTTTCAAAGATCTCTTTTGATCCTATGTTTTACTTACAAGTTCAATGATTCATTGTAGTCCCATACCTACAACGAATCGAGTAAGTAATTCACAAGACTAAGGAAATGATTTGGCTACCTTACTTACAAGTTAGATTTCTTTATTCTTGTTAAATGGGGATGAATATATTTATAAGCCAATCTTTATTGTCTATGCCCATTAATTGATTATTTGAGATATATAGATCTTGGGACATATATTCATACTCCAATATTGGCACAAACAACTAACTTGTTAAAACTTTATTCTTATCAACATTAATGATTGGCATTCTTAAGATCTTGCTTTACTTAGTTCACTGTGAACTTACGTTTCTACTTCTTTGCTCTGTTGTTCACTTTGAACCTGCTACTTTATTCTTTCTTACTCTCTTAAAGAATTCTTTAGCATTAACGGAAGTAGATCATGCGAACTAACATGAAATCCAGTGTCTCCCCCACACCGAAAAGGGTTGTTCACCGGTTAAGGTGAACCAAGTTCTGTGTCTACCCCACACCGAAAAGGGGGGTTCACCGGCTAAAGTGAAACCAAGTCAGTGTCTTCCCCACACCGAAAAGAGGGGTTCACGGCTATAGTAAATTGGATACTTTCCAGAGCTTTAACCGACATAGATCATGTGAGCTAAACATGAAATCCGGTGTCTCCCCCACACCGAAAAGAGGTGGAATCACCGGCCAAAGTGAAACCTACTCCTAGCATTCTTAAGTGGAGGCATCCACTAGCTAGTACCCCTATGCTGGCAAACATAGTTCGAATACTAGGAGACATACGGAGACCCTGGTCCACCTGGGTGGTGATCTCGTCTCATGAGGCTTACATGTGCTGGCACAAGCTCATTGCTAGTCTATCGGTGCTAAGCTCAGATCTATTTTACTTTATTATCTTTTAGAGTTGACTCAAACATTATGGAAGCTTGCTTCTAGTTATGAGGTTTACTTAAATCTGTGGATGACTGGTCATCCCTTTGTTTACTTTATTAATATGAACTTAAGTCTTACATTATCATCATGGTGCGAGTGAGACGTGTCTCATGCACTCTAGCACCCTCTTATGTCAGTATCTTTGACATAATTGATTAAGTGTAATTGAGACTTGTCTCACTTCTTTTAAAACTCTATATTAGGTCAATTTCATAACTTAAACTTTTAGTTACTTCATTACTCACCTTAACTTGTTCAACGTTAATTGATAGTCTTGTACGATTCTTTATGAAAGTTATAACTCCTTATACAATGCTATTACGTTCACAAGTTTGTGTGGATAGGTATGTTGCGACTTGTCCATTGATTGGCATACCTTATTTTATGAGTTCATTGATGTAGAGATTGGTATGACTTCACATATTTTGGGAGATAATATTTTGGACATAATTTTGCTAGCCAATTTGTTGGCATAAATCACAATTTCACTAATACTTGTCATAATATTATCACTAGCTAATTCAATTACTTCATATATACATTATAGTAATCTATGATGTTAAACAAGGAAAAATTTTAAGCTTTGATTATCCTATGAAACAATTCAATGAACAACTTATAACAATTTCATCTTCTCGAATACAAGTAGGCATTACAACATTTAACGTTCATGTAATAACACCCTAAGTATGCGGATCTAACATGTAGGTTTTCATTCGACATATAAATCACTAAAACATACACATAATGATAAGTTAGCACCACATACAAACAACATGCATCGAGATTTACATATATATACTACAAGAACTGAAAATCGGGAGAACTAGGGAGATGAACATGTGATTCGTTGGGAACAACCCTAGTTTCAATATTCTTGAAGTCAAAACGTTTGAAAAGCCTCTTGGAGAAAGAATTCCAGGAGAGAAAATCCATACCTTACTGTAGAATTAAATCTACGAATATCACCTTGCACTTTGCACGAAAACCTTGAAGAATGCTTGCTATCGTCTAGGGTTCTCTTACGTTCTTTGCTTGTTTTATTTGTAGCATTTTTATGATGAATAACGTGAGTCTAAGTCCTTAAGAACTGAATGTTAACTAATTCAACTTAGACTATATAACTTAACTAAAATAACTTAATTAGCTAATTACCAAAACGCCCCTCCTAAATTGACTAGAATTAGAAGAACACTTGACTTAACCGAAATCATGAAATTGCTTAGTGGTTTCGGTTTTGTCCAATTAAATTAAATAATTAATTTTCTAAATTAATTAATAAGTAACCTATGGAAATTACTAAAGTACCCCGAAGTTGTTAGGACCATAACCAGCCATTTGGACCATCCTAGGTTAGGTACTAGGTTGTCTCTAGTTATTTACATGTTTGGTGTCACCCGACTAGATCTTAGGTTGTCGGGTCCCTTAGTTAGTTATTTTTGGTTGGTCCTAGGTTAGTTAGTTAGTTAAGTCAGTTAGTTAGGGTCTAGGACCGGTTAGGGAGCTTGGCCCCACGTGGGCTGACCCGGACGCGCGCCTGTCCCCAACCGCTCTAACCGAATCGGTTAGCTTGTCCCTTGGCCGGTTGCACATGTGCTTGCACATGTGTTGCGTGCACTTTCCTAACTAACTATTCTGGAAGGTTCATTTGGAATGTTCACTTATTGTCCCAAGGATCCTCACTATGTCCTTGGCACTGCTTAATCTACATGATCATTTTAAATGGTTATGTGCTATGGTACCTAGGTTTGACACTTGGATGCCTAGTACCTAATGTGTTAAGTTGAGAATCAATATGTGTATTTTTAGCTTAGGGTATTCATTGCAGGTACATTTCTTAAAGAAGCTTGGATTTTATTATACATACTTGTGTATATAAATTGGCTAACAGCTTTAAGCCAAAATTCTATAATATGCCTAATATTTCTCAATATTGGGCATTGGGATGCCTATGTACCCCAATACGCATTCTTAAAAACCTACTAGGCTCTTTACTAGACATGTAATTTTCTAGAATGTTACAGTGTTGGACCTTCTTGATACCTGCTCGTGCTTGGTGTGACGACATGATGTATATATTGGGCGAGTCTTTTTATTGAACCTCTTGAAAAATTCTTCTATGAACGTTATTGACATTTGGAGCTTTAATTATCCAACTTGATACTCTTTGTATACTGTTTACTTATTTTACTGATTATATTTCTATTATGCTACCCTTGACTTGAGAATGATGACTTGGTGAATCTAAGGGCACCGGATCTATAGTTTTACACCACTAAGCTTTATGCTTAGTGATAGTTGTTTCTTTCATATGAATGTTCGAGAGGACGGTTGAAGTTGATCATTGAAGATGGTGGTTTTGAAAGCCTTAAAGGAAGATCACACTTGCATATAGGCATATATATATTTTGTATAAACCTTGGGACTTGTACATGATCTATGTATTGTATATTTACATGAAATTTTGAGGTATATTTGGTCATGTCATCATGGGTTGTAATATAAGTACGGTTATACATTTTTATCTTTTGGGGTGTGTGAACCCATACTTGTAAAATACTAATTTGCTTTATGTTTTCTAAGTTTGTTCGAAGCATGAATCGGCTGATTGCGGTACTAGGAAGTTTGTAATATTATTGTTATTTTGTCCTTAAGTGTGAAGATAATATATGCACGAAAAGCTTGTCGGTTTTGCTTAACAGATTTTGAGAGGCATTTTCGTCATTAGTTAAAATTTCGTGCCATATAAATTTTGACCTGAATTAAATCTTTAAAATGGGTCAGATGCACATCCTTAACTAAATTATGTGTTATGAAACTTATCCCTCAACTAGATTAGAAATCAGCATACCTTCGTTAATCTCTTTTTAATATTGTAAGTATTAAACTTGGTTTCTTGTCAAGTTGTAGTATCTCTCGGAAAGGGGCGCTACAATTAGATTATGGGTTCAAGTATGTTGATATGCATATTACTACTTTGGCTTAATGAATATGTCTTGTTGATTGGTATGGTTTGCTTGGTCGTGCATAAGACTTTAAAAAGGTAAAATAGCATGTTTTAACTAAATGTCCCTTTCTAGCATGATTTGATGTTATATGTGCATATGGTCTCATAATTATGAAAGTGGTGTACTAACCCCATTTTATCCCTTTTCCACAACATTTTAGGTTACAGTCAGTTGAATGCTCTTTGAGATGAGTTGAACAAGACTTTGACTTTCTCAATCATCCAAGTGGGTAGGTCCTCACATTCCGAGGGCGATGCCAATATCGAGCTTATGAAGTTGATTTAGTTTTAAAACTCTTATGTTCTTTCTATTTTCATTGAGTACAGATTGTATAAAGTCTATATGTGGCTCTCTTTCACATTGATGTATGGGAAATGCCCAAATTGCTAATCTTGTTACATGGTTATGAGATGAGACAATCTTTAAGACTATGTTCTATATTATATATATACTTATGTGCAATATAGGTAGAATACTATGTAATCTTCCTATACGAAGGGTCTATGTATACTCGATACGAATATATTATATGTATGTAGAGGTCTATGTAAACCTCAATGTAGAAGTAATAAAGGGTTTCTAATTTTTCCGTATTTTTGACCTATGAATGTAATGATGAATGCTAAGAGGCTAGTCTTAGTCTCAAAGAAGATGACGACGCTGGTTACGTCTAGGGGGTGCTCCCCGAATGTGACAAACTTGGTATCAGAGCATGAGATTGAATATCCTTGATGTCGATATCTCTCTCAAACATGTCTATGTAGATTCGTACTCATAATTGTAAAGCGTGCCACACTTATGGATAGGAATCAATGTGATGCTTAGGAGACTCTCTCTTTCTTGTAAATCTTGTGCCTCTATAGTATACTAATTATGTGCTTTCAGATAAAGCTTGTATTTTGGTTATAGGCAATGAATACTCGAAAGAATGTGGCTCGAATACTTGAGGAAGTGATTGACAATGCGGGAGTTCCTCCCGGTGGTGATCAAGTACCTCCTCTTGAAGAAGAGGCTAATTTTGACCAAGTTCCAGTGAATCCTCTCCTTTGACGGATGAGAACATAAGGGCCTCTCTTTTCCAAATGGCCCAAGCCATTACTACTCAAGCCCAAGCCTCCACTAATCAAGCCCAAGATATGACGTCCCAAGCTAATTGGGAGGTTGTACCCCGAGCAAATCAACAAGTTACTACCATGGCCTCCCATCTAAGGGATTTCACTCAGATGAATCATACTACTTTCTATGGGTCCAAGGTTGAAGAAGACCCCCAAGAGTTCATTGATGAAGTTTACAAGATTTTTTTTGTTATGGGGTTGACTAATAGTGAGAAGGCTGAGTTAGCCTCTTATCAACTAAAAGATGTGGCTCAAACTTGGTATGTCCAATGGAGGGACAATAGGCCTCTAAGGGGTGGACCGGTGACTTGGGAGATCTTCAAGAAGGCTTTTCTTGATTGATTCTTTCCTAGGGAGATGAGGGAAGCCGAAGTGGCGGAGTTCATCAACCTTCCTCAAGGAGGTATGAGTGTACTTGAATGCTCTTTGAAATTCACTAAATTGCCCAAGTATTTCCCTTCTTTGGTTTCCGATCCTAGGGATGAAATGAGCCCTTTGTGACAGGAGTGTCGAATAACTTGCAAGAGGAGTGTCATTTGGCTATGCTACATGACAGTATAAAAATTTATCGTCTCATGGTGTCACATCCGGGGAGCACCCCCTAGAAGTAACATGGCGTACTTGACCTCTCGGAGGTCTTATACAAGCCCATAGTTATCATTCATCGGATTGACATAGTAAATTTAGCGGAAATTTAAAACTTTTCATAACACATAATATGCTAGAAACTTCACCTCATATATAGATAAAACATAAGTCATAATACATTTATAGACCTTAAGTCTCTTTGTCATCTTAGACTTAACAACATTAGAGTACATTAGGGACACGGCCCATAAGACACATTACATACCTATACATTATTTAAAGACTTTACAGTAAAGACATAAGTAGGAGATCCTTGAACTTTAAGGAATCCTTTCATTGAGCTTGGGAATCATCTAACAAGCTCTTCACCATTCAAGAAATCCTTTAATTATCCATAACCTACACTTTGTATTAAAAGTAGAGAAGAATGGGATTAGCACAAGAATGTACTAAGTATGGCAACCATGCAAAAACATGTATTTAAAATGGACATTTTCTTTGAAATCCATACTTCATGCTTTTTGAGTAAACATTCATAAAACCTTTAACCAATAGCATTTATGTCATTCACATACATCATATAAACATATTCAAATGCAAAAATTACATAAGATCACATATAGAATTAATTACATTTTGAGTCACATTACAGTGAGCTCTTTTTCCTTAACAGTGAGCATTATTTCCTTTTATTCATTAACTTCCCAAGTAACCCACTAGTGATACTTGATGCAATGTATCACCTTAAGATCACTAAGAAAACATACATACAACCTACATAACCCAACATATATCCTCATATAAGCATAATACATCAAAGACACATTTAAGTCAAAACCTTAGGACATTACAGTAAGCTACATCAAGTCACACATACATTTACTTCTTTGCATATACATCATTATTAAACCTTGTTCATGACCCCAATCTTAGTCTACTAGTGTAATAAACATATGAAGCCCCATAACCCATACATTTTTAGCAAACCCCTCATGAGACCACAAACCATAACATTCAATTCATATACACAAGTAAGTGAATATAACCTCATTCATGTCAATACAAGACCTTCATCATATAGTCAATAATATCAACATCATGCATATAGACTCATACCATGCACATCTTCATAACAAGTAGACCAATACTACAAAGTCTACATAAAGATTCATATACATAGATACATGCATTAGAACACCTTCCTAGAACTCCCTAAGGAGATACTTGTACAATGTCTAGATGTGTTCATTACTTCCACCTATCCTAAGTAACATCCCTTAAGTCATTCTAGTTAGGGTCCTAATCATTTACTTTCATTGTCAATTTTACTTTAGGGAAACTATAGCCTTAACCAAAATAGACCATGTGATGCTAAACATGGAATCCGGTGTCATAAAACCCCACACCGAAAGAAGGTGGTCTACCGGCCAAAGTAGAACCAAACGTGACATAGCTTTCTAGGTGGATCCACTAGCTAGTATCCTATGGTGGCAACATAGTTATGGAACTTGGAGGTACATGTGAAAACCCTCTTTATACCTAATGGGGCATTATAGTTATTAACTTATGGAAACCCTCTTTATCCCTATTGAGGCATTGTGGTTATCCACCTCATGAGATTTATGGTATACCTTCCTTCCCACATTGGAAGGGACACACACTCATATTCAAGTTCACTCGGTGCTAAGTTAAGTTCCTTTATTGAAAAAACCTTTATTATCATTTCTTTATAAAACATAGGATTAGGAGAGTCATCCCCTCATTGGATTAGCTCATAGGTCATAGATGAAAGTTCATCAACCTAAATCATGTGAGGAAATCCCCTCACATGAACATAGCATATGTAAAGCACCATCTAGTTTAGGGCACATATGAATACATCTTTCAAGTCCCCTCTCTTGACTAGATCTTCATACATGTGTGTGTGTGCATACATATATGTGAGCAAACCGTTCACATAACACATTTAGACCACACATGACCATACATCATTTCGTTCATGCATAAGTGTACAAGTGTACTATATGATCCATTCTTTCATATAAACACAATTAGACACTAGGTATAATCATACTTCATCATACCACATACTTTACATTATACCATATAAGACATGTTCATAACATACTTTCATGGACTCGAGCTTAGCATGCACAATAGTAGAAATTAGTGAATATGAGATTTACTTTTCATTTAGACACCATGACCTATACTATTTGTAAGAATGCATGTAGTGTGAGTGGGTGTACATTGGCAAACATGATCACATAATGGCTATCAACAACATATTGAGGCAGACCACCCTCTTAGACCACAATACTCTTCAAGTATAGACCACACAACACACAATAGCATAGGAGGCAAGTTAACTTCATAGAAAACTTTAAGACTCCTAACATTAGCTATTCACACATTCATATAGGGGTACATGGGTAGGGGTCATCAACCATTAGTACCTAAAACATGGAAGCATCTACACATTATATTACATAACCCCTTACATGCTCATAACATTAGTAACGTAACCTAGATTCACAACTCAAATAGAAGACTAGGCACAAGTTACACATAAAGTGATCATCATAACCACTCCTTCATATATTCATCAAATTGCCTTCAAGGACATGGTCCACACATATATAATGACATAAAGTAAACACCGCCACCATAAGTGGACCATACCACACAATGCCATTTATGGCTTCATCAACATTACTATAGAGAAGTAGAGAAGTAGAAGAGTAGAGCAATTCTTACCAACCCTTTAGCCTTTGGTCATCATTGACCTTTACTACTCTTTCATCAATAATTCAGGTGTAGGGCAGTATCTTAAGTTCCATATTCATACATGAATTCAATTACAAGCTACTACAAGTTCATACTACAACTAGCACAACACCTTAGCATACTAGAAGGTAGAAGAACATAGACCATTAGCCAATTTCACTTACGTGGATTATAGATCATATTTCATCAATAATATCAATCTAAGGCAGTATACAATCACACACTTAATCATAATGAAATCATATTCAAAGCACTTCAAGATCAAGCTACAACATAGGCATTAGACTTGTCAATTCGCTAGAATGGAGAGGAATTAACCAACACTATTGATTCTCTAAGTCCTTAATCATCCATCATATTTTAACAATAATGTTACATACTAGGCAGCAGCTAAATAGATCACTACATCAAAGGAATCATGCTTCATCTATCCACAATTCGAGATCACATCATATACATAGTATTATCAATCGATAGACTAGAAGTGACTACATTAATTCACATAAGCCATCTTTACTTCAATCATACAAGATTCATATTAATAATTCAAATGATATTAACTAGAACAGTAGATATAAAAACTTAACATGATCGAAATCCACATTAAATCATTAAGAGGACAATGTTATTAAGAGGACAATGTTACAGTGAACCATGGAATAGGCTAAATATGTTCAAATCCTCATACATTAATCCTCATGGATCCTTCAACATCAATTCAACATAAATTCATGTAAATAATAGTATATATAATCACTTCAACGTAAGAACATCACAATTCAATCGATAACAAACCGTGATCACATTGCCCATGCAAGGCTAAATCATTTTAGTGAAGGAGCATGGGTTCATCATGCAATTGGAGTCAAAATCAAGTTAAAACCACTGTATTAACTTTAATTAATCATTATTTAATCGTTCAAAACATTTTTAGAAGGAACCCATGGCAGATTGAAGAAGAAAGTGTTTGATCATATTTCTCTCTTTGAAATCTTTGAGATTTACTCTCTAGATGAAAATATAACTAGAGATGAAGATCACAATACCTTCTTATCCATGAAAATCTCTAAAAGCTTATGATTCATCCATGGGAACTTGAGCTCCAAGTAGTTCTTGAGCTTCACCAACAATGGTGGTTTCTAGGGAGAAGATTTTTGGAGAGAAAGGTTCTTACGTGTGTATGGAATTGGGAATGGGAGGTTCACGTGTATGATGACTTATATACACCCAAAATTAGTTAAATAACTCAATTAAATTCTATTTAGGACGTGGGGTGAATTTCCATTCACCCCTTTAATGAAACAGTAAGCAGGCTTCAGTTCACAGGCCACCATCGACGGACCTATCTACTAGCCGTAGTTCAGTAGACGGGCCATTCCTGTCTTCCGTCGTTTGTTACTTAGCCAATTTTTTGCTTGAGACCTTACCAATATAAGTACCAATAAACGAGACCTCATCTACGGGCCGTTGGTTGACCAACTGGCCGTCGTTTGGTCCGTCGATTGACACTGCCAAGGCAGTGTCTCGGCCAACCTTGGGTCCTTCTTGTGGGCCCTTTTGCGGGTCCCTTTAGAGGTTGTACCTGGACTTTTCCAACGTAAATACAACCCTTAACAAGTTATAGACATTCCACAAAAGTTTCACCCAAAACAAACACATGCAACTCGTCCAAACAAGCAAGGCCCCATCGAGACACACATATGCATGTCTCTAGGCTATCTTTCGAACGTCTTGGACGTTCTTGGAAGTTTGACCTCCAAACTTCACTAAACTTCATATACTACCATTTCACATAATTATAAACCATTTTAAGACTTCATAATCTCATGACATACAAATATAAACATGCATAGACACATGAGGCACATAGGTGACTAGTCGTCAAACGTTTTGGTCGACCCTTGATGTTTGACTTCCAAATCACCTCAAACTATATGCACTGCCTCTAAACCATATAATAAGTCATTTTAGTACCTTATAACATTAAGACGTACATGTTATGATCTAGACACCTATCTCATTTTGGGGGTCTTACAATATCCCCCACTTGGGAACGTTCGTTCTCGAATGACACTTAGAACACTTTAATCACAACAAGGACTTCAATGCATCATAGAGCAGTTCTTCTTATTCATAACATAATCACGTATAAGTTAATGAACAAAACTTACAAGGAACACGACTTCACATCATTTAGCACTTAATGCACACAAGCAAGCAAAACTTCAATTCATTCACTCCTTAATGCATTAATCACAGAGTCTCTTATTATGTTCATAGGAATAACATCCTTCTCCTAATCATAAAATGGTCATTACAATCCATTCTATTAATAGTTCATCATGTATGAGCACATATAGGCAGATTACAACAATACCCAAAATCCATTTAAGCACTCATATTTCCAATGCACATAGAATTGAGTAAGATAGGTTGACAATTGGTTCTTATAAGTTAGACTAGTGCTATGAGAGTCATACTCAACCATACAATGCTTAGTTTTGTCCATGGAGTAATGTCCACCTACTCAACACACTTACATGTATCATGAGGTCACACCCAAGCAAATGCACAAAGGCTATCTTTACGGTAATATGAGAAATTCTCACTTTCAAACCAAGACATGATCATGTTTTCTTCCTATTGAAGTCTACATGGTAAGTCACACCAAACGCATCACAACAATTAGAAAGCCATTTCGCACAATGTCAATTTATAACATGGTACTCACCTTCACGGTAAGCATCGTTTAGGAACAACAATACAAATTATAGGCACATACAGGAATACTAAGCTACACATGCTTTCACTTTTCAAGAGTGAGCCTACAATCATGCTTTCCAAACCATACAAGTCACATAATTTTCAAGAGACTCCACATAATTCATTTTAAAGAGACTGAACTTTTCATTATAAGGCTAAACCTTACATATCACAAGTGACTAAAACCAAGTTTCCTACTTTATCTCATGAAGTCAAGTGTACCATTAGCATGTTAGGATGTACAATACTCATGAGAAGACATGTATTTAATGAAAATTTGCATTCAAGCACATTTCGAATATCCATTAGATCTTTAAGATGATGTCAATCAATACATACCAAACATATAAAGTTCATGCAATTCATAATTTATGCAAGACTCTATTCATGAAAAAAGGCTCATCAAGACTTCGTTAAATTCAAAATCAAGCAAAAATAGAAGGTCAAGGTAGAAGATTCCTCTAACCTTACTATTTCATTACCATCCCCCACTTAGGGTAAACCCAATTAATAGCAACTTAACCCAACCTTAAGAGGATCTTAACTTAACAACATTCATTTTTCATCACTTAAAAGCGATTATCACATTAGAAGGGATTACAGTAACATACCATAAGGGCTCCAAAGGTGTTCTAAACTTTATCACCTATGTAATTTATCCCCAATTATCATGTTAGGTCATACCATTTAACCACATACGATTTTAATACAATACTATAGATATCAAGGTCATACAACATTAGGGAAAACAACAAGGAGACTTAGCCATAAAATTTCATCTTTTCCCTTGAACATTACAGTAAGGTGACTTCTAGGTCACTAAAACCCACATCATCACCCTACCAAGTCATGCATACTACCTTTACACCTAGTATCAAGTATATATAAAGGACTCCAATCCATACTAGGTAATCATGAATGTTCACACATCCCAACTAAGGAAACATTTGAAACATGACACCTTAAAACACATATTCTCAAGGTAGAATGCTTTCATAGATGGTCACTAAGCATTTCAAGTTTAAATGATAATAGTAAGCCACCAACATGTAAAACCATATAGTAGCATAACATTAAAAAGCAACTCATGTCAACCATAATAACTTCTAACATGCTTTAACGATATCATGACATGCATTCTTCAACATAACATGATATTTCACATAAGTCTCATACATAGTCATAATTGGCATCACATCATTCAAACATGCCAAAATTCACCTTCACACATACTCATCAAACCATAAACCAAGTTAAGCATTAACTCACCTTTTCTCCCTCAAGCATAGAGATACCATCTCATCCAAGTAATCACATCTAATAGACCACCAGACAAGAAAACATAATAGAGAGATCTTATAGAGTTAAGTTCTATGGTAGGATATGAGAATGATGAAGAAGGGAAACTCTATCGTCTTATAGCTTCTGATATCATTTGATGATGTCGCGACTCACCACCAATGAACACGAGACTCTACTAGACGTGGCAATATGAGACTTTTAGAACCTAAAACCACTTTATAAACCTGGATCTCATACCACATTTGTCACATACGGGGAGCACCCCCTAGAAGTAACATGCCGTACTTTACCTCTCGGAGGTCTTATACAAGCCCATAGTTATCATTCATCGCATTGACATAGTAAATTTAGCGGAAATTTAAAACTTTTCATTGAACATCATATGCTAGAAACTTCACCTCATATATAGATAAAACATAAGTCATAATACATTTATAGACCTTAAGTCTCTTTTCCATCTTAGACACAATAACATTAGAGTACATTAGGGACACGACACATAAGACACATTACATAACTATACATTATTTAAAGACTTTACAGTAAAGACATAAGTAGGAGATCCTTGAACTTTAAGAATTCCATTCATTGAGCTGGGAATCATCTAGCAAACTCTTCGCCATTCAAGACATTCTTTAAGAATCCATAACCTACACTTTGTATAAATAGTTGAGAAGAATGGGATTAGCACAAAACTATACTAAGTATGGCAACCATGCATTTAAAAGGGACATATTCTTTGAAAGCCATACTTCATGCTTTTTGAGTAAATCTTCATAAAACCTTTAACCAATAGCATTTATATGATTCACATAAATCATACAAAAATATTCAAACACCAAACATTACATAAGATCACATATTGAATTTATTACATTTTTGAGCCACATTACAGTGAGCTCTTTTTCCCTTAAAAGTGAGCATTATTTCATTTTATTCATTAACTTCCCAAGTAACCCTCTAGTGATACTTGGTGCAATGTATCACCTTAATATCACTAAGAAAACATACATACAACCTACATAACCCAACACATATGCTCATATAAGCATAATACATCAAAGACACATTTAAGTCATAACCTTAGGACATTACAGTAAGCTACATCAACTCACACATACATTTACTTCTTTGCATATACATCATTATTAAACCTTGTTCATGACCCCAATCTTAGTCTACTAGTGCAATGAACATATGAAGCCACATAACCCCATACATTCTTAGCAAACCCCTCATGAGACCACAAACCATAACATTCAATTCATATACACAAGTAAGTGAATATAACCTCATTCATGTCAATACAAAACCTTCATCATATAATCATTAATATCAATATCATGCATATAGACTCATACAATGCACATCTTCATAACAAGTAGACCAATACTACAAAGTCATACATAAAGACTTATATACATAGATACATGCATTAGAACACCTTCATCATGAACATAGCATATGTAAAGCACCATATAGTTTAGGGTACACATGAATACATCATTCAAGGCCCCTCTCTTGACTAGATCTTCATACATGTGTGTGTGCATACATATATGTGATCAAACCTTTCACATAACACATTTAGACCACAGATGACCATACATAATTTCATTCATGCATAAGTGTACAAGTGTAACTATGTGAACAATTCTTTCATATAAACACAATTAGACACTAGGTATAATCGTACTTCATCATACCACATAATTTACATTATATCATATAAGACATGTTCCTAACACACTTTCACAGACTGAAGCTTAGCATGCTTAATAGTAGACATTAGTGAATATGAGATTTACTTTTCATTTAGACACCATGACCTATACTATTTGTAAGTATGCATGTAGTGTGAGTGGGTGTACATTGGCCAACATGATCACATAATGACTATCAACAACATATTGAAGCAGCCACCCTCTTAGACCACAATACTCTTCTAGTATAGACCACACAACACACAATAGCATAGGAGGCAAGTTAACTTCGTAGAACATTTTAAGACTCCTAACATTAGCTATTCACACATCCACATAGGGGTACATGGGTAGGGGTCATCAACCATTAGTACCTATTACATGGCAGCACCTACACATGATATTACATAACCCCTTACATGCTCATAAAAATAATAACATAACCTAGATTCACAAATCAAATACAAGACTAGGCACAAGTTACACATAAAGTGATCATCATAACCACTCCTTCATATATTCATCAAATTGCCTTCAAGTCCATGGTCCACACATATATAATGACAGAAAGTAAACATCGCCACCACAACTGGACCATACCACACAATGCCATTTACGGCTTCATCAACATTACTATAGAGAAGTAGAGAAGTAGAAGAGAAGAGCAATTCTTACCAACCCTTTAGCCTTTGATAATCATTGACCTTTACTACTCTTTCATCAATAATTCAGGTATATGGCAGTAGCTTAAGTTCCATAATCATACATGAATTCAATTACAAGCTACTACAAGTTCATACTACAACTAGCACAACACCTTAGCATACTAGAAGGTAGAAGAACATAGACCATTAGCCAATTTCACTTACATTGATTATAGATCATATTTCATCAATAATATCAATCTAAGGCAGTATCCAATCACACACTTAATCATAATGAAATCGTATTTAAAGCACTTCAAGATCAAGCTACAACATAGGCATTAGACTTGTCAATTCGCTAGAATGGAGAGGAATTAACCAACACTATTGATTCTCGAAGGCCTTGATCATCCATCATATTTTAACAATAATGTACATACTAGGCAGCATCTAAATATATCACTACATCAAAGGAATCATGCTTAATCTATCCACAATTCGAGATCACATCATATACATAGTATTATCAATCGATAGACTAGAAAAGACTAGATCAATTCACATAATCCATCTTTACTTCAATCATACAAGATTCATATTCATAATTCAAACATGATATTAACCTAGAATAGTAGATATAACCAACTTAACCTGATCGAAATCCACATTAAATCATTAAGAAGCCAATGTTACAGTGAACCTTGGAAACTAGGCTAAACATGTTCAAATCTTCATACATTGATCCTCATGGAACCTTAAACATCAATTCAACATAAATTCATGTAAATAACAGTATATATAATCACTTCAACGTAAGAACATCATAATTCAATCGATAACAAACCGTGATCACATTGCCCATGCAAGGCTAAATCGTTTTGGTGAAGGAGCATGGGTTCATCATGCAATTCGAGTCAAAATCAAGTTAAAACCACTGTATAAACTTCAATTAATCATTATTTAATCGTTCAAAACATTTTTAGAAGGAACCCATGGAAGATTGAAGAAGAAAGTGTTTGATCATATTTATCTCTTTGAAATCTTTGAGATTGACTCTCTAGATGAAAAGATAACTAGAGATGAAGATCACCATACCTTCTTATCCATGGAAAACTCTAAAATTTGATGATTCATCCATGGTAAATCGAGCTCCAAGTAGTTCTTGAGCTTCACAAACAATGGTGGTTTCTAGGGAGAAGATTTTTGGAGAGAAAGGTTCTTACGTGTCTATGGGATTGGGAATGAGAAGTTCACGTGTATGATGACTTATATACACCCAACATTAGTTAAATAACCCAATTAAAGTTGGTTTAGGATGTGGTGTGAATTTCCCATTCACCCCTTTAATGAAACAGTACGCAGGCTTCAGTTCACAGGCCACCATCGACAGACCTATCTACTGGCCGTAGGTCAGTCGGCGGGCTGTGCCTGGCTTCCGTCGTTTGGTACTTAGCCAATTTTTGGATTGATACCTGCCCAATATAAGTACCAATCGACTATACCTCACCTACGGGCCGTTGGTTGACCAACTGGCCGTCGTTTGGTCCGTCGATTGACGCTGCCAAGGCAGTGTCTCGGCCAGCCTTGGGTCCTTCTTGTGGGATCTTTTGCGGGGCCCTTTAGAGGTTGTACCTGGACGTTTGTAACGTAATTACAACTCTTAACATGTTGTAGACATTCCACAAAAGTTTCACCCAAAACAAACACCTGCAACTCGTCCAAACAAGCAAGGCCCCATCGAGACACACACATGCATGTCTCTAGGCTATCTTTCGAACGTCTTGGACGTTCATGGACGTTTGACCTCCAAACTTCACGAAACTTCATATACTACCATTTAACATCATTATAAACCATTTTAAGACTTCATAATCTCATGACATACAAATATAAACATGCATAGACACATGAGGCACATAGGTAACTAGTCGTCGAACATTTTGGTCGACCCTTGACGTTTGACTTCCAAATCACCTCAAACTTTATACACTGCCTCTAAACCATATTATAAGTCATTTTAGGACCTTATAACATTAATACAAACATGTTAGGATCTAGAAACCCTATATCATTTTGGGGATCTAGTTCTTGATGAATTAACCTAGTTTGTGAAGTAGATCACGAATTTGACCCAAATCCCTAACACTAGGTTATGAACTAGTGATCAATTGATGTGTAGCGATTCAATTGACTTCATTATGGTATTAATTTCTATTGTGTGATGATATTACACCCATTGTTGGTTTGAATTGTATGGTTGATGGTAAAACCTTGGATGATGGCTTGTGAAGGAGATTGGGTAATTCTTGTGATCTCAAACCTTTACTTCAATTATGATTACTTGTGTTGAGTGATGATGTTATATTGAAGTATACCTTATGATAAAATTTATTAGGGTTGGTATGATGTTGAATCGAAATGTCTTGATATATAACTTGTGAAATATTGGCTAAGATGTAATGATATAAGGTTGGTGATGATTTGCCTATGTGCCTTATTATGATATGGCGATGTAAATGTGCTAACCTCACATGTGTGAATTGTATTGAAAGGACAATACTCATGCAATTCTCTTTGAGCTATGACTATGTTAATATAAGGCGTAGACCCCTATAACCTCAAACCAAGTTATGATTGTAAATGAAAGATCTTTTAAAAGGGACTCTAGCTTAGCACCGAGTGAACTAGAGTGAGGAGTGTCCCTTCCCACATAGGGAAGGTAGGTCACTAATCTACTCTTGAGATTGGAGATTATAATGCATGTAGCGTAAAGAAGTTCCAAAATACATCTCCTTGTTCTTCAACTATGTTGCCCCCAAAGGAATACTAGCTAGTGGATCCACATAGATGCTACGTTCATGTTTTGGCACTACTTTGTCAAGTAGTCGACCTTCCTTCGGTGTAGGGTTTCATGACACCGGATTCCGCATTATCTCATGTGATCCATGTCGGTTAAGGTAAGATATTCCAAAAAGGTAAAATGAAGTAATAAATTTAACTCTAACTAGGGTGACCTAATGGGTTTGACTTAGTCTAGGTAGGGGTATGTGACTCTACTTATACATTTCACTAGTTATTCTTGAGGGAAGTCTTAGAAGGATGTTCTTATGTGCTTATATGCTTATAAATGTAAATAATATGCATATATTGATTCTACATGTTAATACTATGTGACATGGGATTCACTTATGAACATGTGATTTGTCTTATTGCTAAAGTATGATGATGTCTAATTATAATGATATAGTATGAATAATTAGGCATTGCTTATAGTTCTTGTTGGGTTTACTTGGTTGACTAAGGTTATGAGGCCTTACTTAGTCATTGCACTAGTGTACTTAATGGTGGTGTATGAGTGATGGTATTGCTTAGGTTATTATACTATGAACTCTATTGCATGCTTGTTTATGTTATGACTTGATGATAGAGTTGTCTTGATTATGTGCTCAATTATGTTGATATGCATGTTGACTTGACTAGACTTGATATTGTTGGTCTTGTGATGTACATGGTCTTGACTTAAGGAATATGTGCTTATTGACATTTATTGGTTCTTGAATGTGCATAAGGTGTTTCTAAGGTGATTTTCATGCTTTTAAATAAATGCCCCCTTTTGGCATGATTTTTATGTTATTTGTGCATATGGTCCTATGCTTAGTACAAGTGATGTGCTAACCCCATTTATCTCTTTTCCCCAGTATTTTATGTTCCGACCGTTGAGGAGATTGTGGTGATTTACACGGAAGGCTTGGAATCATTCTCCAAGTATGTATGTCCTCAAGTCCGAGGATGATGCCTTACTATTAATCTAGCTATGTTTCTCTGTTGTAGTCTAAAGATGATCTTTTCATTTACTTTTTTTAAAGATATTATTGTAAGCCCTAAGTGGCATTTAATCATTGTGTAAGGGCTTATGCCCATGTTTATTAGGCTCCATTTAGATGGTTTAATATGAGACATCCGTTTGAAGACTATTATATGTATGTTATATATATGTGTCATAAAAGTGGAAGACTATGTAATCTTCTTATACGAAGGGTCTATGTATACTCTATATAATATATTATGTGTAAGCGAGAGGTCTAAGTAAACCTAATGAAGTAGTGTAGATGAAACGTTTTAAATTTTTTGCGTTTTTAACCTATGAATGTAATGATGAATTCTAAGAGGCTAGTCTTAGTGCTAATCGAGGCCTCCTCTGCCGGTTAAGTCTAGGGGTTATCCCCGGATGTGACAATGACCTTCCCGGAATCCCTCCCGAATGAAAATTGATTTTGGTATTGACTTACTACTGTATACAAACTCCATTTCAATTCCTCCTTATCGGATGGCTCTGTCCGAATTGAAAGATTTGAAGTCCCAACTCAAAGACTTACTACACAAAGGCTTCATTAGACCTAGCATTTCTCCATGGGGTGCTCCGATATTAATTGTGAAGAAGAAGGATGAGTCCCTTAGAATGTGCATTGTTTATCTCCAACTCAATAAATTCACAATTAAGAACAAGCATCCTCTCCCTCGGATTGACAACTTGTTTGATCAACTCTAAGGGGCATGCTACTTTTCTAAGATTGACTTGAGATCGGGGTATCACCAACTTAGGGTGCGAGGTGAGGATATACATAAAATGGCATTTTGAACTTGATATGATCACTATGAGTTCCTAGTAATGTTCTTTGGTCTTACTAACGCCCCAACGACTTTTATGGACCTCATGTACCATTTGTGTTACGACCAGTAGTACCCCTTAGGCGTAACCGGCGTTGTCGTCCTCGAAGAGGAATAAGAAAACCTCTTAGCATTCGTCGCAGAAAATCATAAATCAAAAACGCGACAAATTTAAAACTTTTGCTTATATAGCAAGGATGTTTACATAAAGATCTACATAGGAAGCATATTTAGGCTTCTCACATTCACAACATAACAACATATAGGATGTTAGTCTAAATTTTTGTCTCATATCAACCAACTAAACAATTGTAACATTCCGGAAAATGTACTTGTCTAGTGAAGAGCCTATTAAATTTTAAGAATATGAATTGAGGTACATAGGAATCCCAATGCCCAATATTGAGTAATATAGGGCATGTTAGAGAATATTGGCTTAAGGGTGTTAGCCAATTTTTGTATGTATTCACAAGTAACTTATAACTTAAAAATACCCTTTGATGTTCAAATACTCCAACCAAAGCTTATTTAGGAATTGCACCTGCAATGAAGATCCTAACCTAAAATTATTGAATTCTTAGCACATTAGGTACGAGACATCCAAGTGTCAATCCTAGGTACCATAGCACATAATCATTTAAAATGATCATGTTGATTAAGCAATGCCCAAGGACATAGTGAGAATCCTTGGACAAGAAGTGAACTTTCCTTAAGTGCATGGTTAGTAAAGTGCACGGCAACACATGTGCAAGCACATGTGCAACCGGCCGAGAGACAAGCCCAACAAATTCGGTTAGGGCGGTTAGGAGGCAGGTGTGTCGGACTATGTGTAGCCGAGATCCCTAACAAATTATAGGTCCTAACTAACTAACCTAACTAGCTAATTAACCTAGGACTAACTAAAATAAACCAACTAGTTTTCCCGAAATCCTAAAACCTAACCGGCTGACACTAACCGAACAACTAACTAAAGAAACATCCTAGTACCTAACCTAGGATGGTTCAAAGGAGTTGGTTATGGTCCTAACGACTTAGGGGTACTTAAGTAATTACCCTAGGTCACTTAGTTAATTAAATTAGAAACTTAATTAAGTAATTTAATTCCTAGTCAAACCCGAGACCCTAAGTCAAATTTTCTTCTAGTTGTAGTCAATTTAGGAGGGGCGTTTTAGGTAATTTAAGTGGATGGTCTTTAGGGTAATTCTTCGGACGTCTATATATTGATATTATATCAGTTTTAGACCACTTTTACACGTCCCAAACCAGATGAAACGAAATTCTCTCTAATCTCTCAAGAACGCTCTCTTTTCCAAACTCCATTGAAGAACAAGAAAATCTTAAGGAAGAAGATGAAGGTTTCGAAGTTTCCAATCAGATTTCGTGGATTCTTAATCAATAAGGTATGGGTTTTCACTATTGGGATTCCTTTTCCAAGAGTTCCTTTCAAGATAAGTTTTCAAGAACTTCAAATACTAGGGTTCTTACTCTACAAAACGGATTTTCTTCCTAACCGTAAATTTATTATTTTCAATAAAAGTGAACGTTTTTCTATATCTAATTTCATACGAATTGTTGAGTATTTGATTGATAATGTTTGAATATCGTGTGTTACATGATTTTTCTCTAAGTGATGGTTTCTAATGGGTTGTTTCTAGTGTTTGATAATGTATAAACGTTAGGGTTGGAATTTAAGGTTTCAATGAACCCTTTAATGACCCGTTTATTTTCTTCTACGTTATGCATTGATCTTGTACATGATTTTATCAGTTGTTCTTGATTATGCCATTGAATATTTCACTATGTATGATTATGAATATTGCATGATGATTAAGATTCTTGGAAGCAAGAGGTAAGTATACTAAGTGTGATTCCTCTTAAACGTTTATGTTAGCCTATAAACTATGATGCTATGTTATGAAAAGTATGTATGATGCTCCTATGTGAATATGCTGGCTATGAACATGTAAATTGTGAGATCATGATAAGAATATGAATATGCAAGTTTATGATATCCCTTGTATGCTTTACACGAGGTGATTATGTTATGGTAATCTCACATATGAAGGTTACGATGAAAGGAAAATTCTCATCTAATCTAAAAGAGATCATGATCACGTTATACAAAGAAATAACTCCTATAACCTATGATAAGTTTTTGATAAAAGACAAATTAAAGGTTATTTCAAGAAAAGGGACTTAAGCTAAGCACCGATGAACTAGATATGGGAAGTGTCCCTTCCCTAGCAGGAAGGTAGGTTCACAAAGATTCTCATGAGATTGAGGCTGCCATGTAATGTGGAACTATGGGTCTCTAATACATCTCCTAATTCTTGAACTATGCTGCCACCATAGGATACTAGCTAGTGGATCCACCTAGAAAGCTATGTCATGTTCGGTTCTACTTTGGCCGGTTGACTACCTCTTTTTGGTGTGGGGAAGACACTGGATTCCATGTTTAGCTCACATGGTCTATGTCGGTTAATGTATATGTCCCTCATGTAAAACGAAAAACAAGTAAACGAACGTTGACTAGGGTGACTTGAGGAGTTCGCTTAGTATAGGTAGTGGTATGGGACGCTACCTAGACATTGTACAAGTTGACTCTAAGGGAAGTCCTAGGAGATTGTTCTTATGTAATATGATGATATGAAAAATATATGTTTATGATATATGATGTTACTCTTACATGAATATTGATCCTTATAATGAATATGTTATTGAGTTATATTGTTATATGAAGCAAAGCTTTACTTATGCTCTCCTATCTTATCTACTTGGTTATGTAGGGTTATGGGGCTTCACATGACCATTGCACTTGTAGGTTGGGGATGTGATCATTGGTAAGTGTTTTGTGTGTTATGTTTATATGATTTATTGAATATGAATTGTTAACTTGACTTTATGAGAATATGCCTTCAATTATGATCATGCTTTAAGTGATGTGATCGTTACTTGTATATGTTATATGGTATGTGCATTGAAGACTTTCATATGACTTAGCATGTTTTCTAAAGAATGATAATGATACTTTTTCATGCATGTCCCTATGTGTTATGTTCATATACCCATACATAGTACATGTGGCGTACTAACCTCATTACTTTATATTACTACAAATGTAGGTTCCGGCCATTGAAGTTAAGCAGGTCGAGTTGAAGAAGCTTGGAACACTTTCTCCAAGTCATGGTAGGTCCTCATGTTCGGGATGCTCTCATCTATATTCTAGCGTTATGAAGACATAGTAGTTTTTAGATTTCCATTTATGTTCTTTGGATTCTTTGTATTAAAGCCTATATGGCATATTGACTATTATTAGCTAAGTTTAGATTTGCACTCTTAGATGGTTTATATATGTGAGACAAGTATTAGAATATCGTATGTCTTTATAAATCTTAAGTATGAAGTCTAAGTATACTTCATTAGTATATTAAATGTTTTTAATTTTGTGTAATTTTTAATGATCACATGTTATGACGAATTCTAAGAGGATTGTCTGCGACCTATGAGATGTTAACGACGACGGTGTCATCCGGGGTATGAAGTCCGGGTGTGACAAACTTGGTATCAGACCATGAGATTAAATATTTGAATCTTAAACTTAGTATTAGAGCATGATGTTAAATATCCTTAGGGTCAATGTCTCACTAAAAACATTACCTAGCGTCTTGTTCATGTATGTGAAGCGCGCCACCATCGTGGACGAGAGGCTATGTGATGATTAGGAAAATTCTGTTTTATTGATACTCCTATGTCGTGCCTTTAGAGTTTTGACACTAAGTGTCTTTTAGCATCTAATCCCAAAGATCTTGAAGAAGAATGTCATGTATCCATGCTTTATGACAATATGGATCTTTCTAGGTTGATGGTTCATGCTCAACATGTTGAGGAAAGTTGCCTAAGGAAGAGGAATATGGAAGCTAAGAAGGCAAAGTCTTTTGAGAGTGGTTCTCCTAAAAGTAGTCTTGATGTTCAAGACAAGCCTAAGTTTAAGAAGAGGTTTTCAAACCAAGTTCCTCAAGATTTATCCAAGAATCGCAATGATAGAGGTTCCAATCCTACATCTCAAGAGGGGAGAAATGTTGGTCCACCAAGAGAAAGAATAACTTGTGGTAAGATTGGTAAGAAACATGGGGGCGAATGTCTTGTTGGAACTAATAGTTGCTATGGTTGACCGCTTGGTTGTGGCAAAGGTGGCCATATGGTGAAATATTGTCCTAATTATGAAGCTCCAAAAAAAGGAACCGTTTCTATGCACTCAATGCTAGGGGTGAACAAGAAAGCTCTCCCGACGTTGTGATGGGTAAGTTACAAGTTTTCTCTGTTAATGCTTATGCTTTGCTTGACTAAGGGTTGTTTATACCATGTGGTGAGGATAAAGGAGGCTTTTCAAACGTATTAAATTCAATAAAACCGAAATTAGAGTTGTTCCCAATGAAATTGTCGAATGTTAATCTCCCTAGTACTCCCTATTTGCGATTCTAGTAGTATGTATAATGCTCAAGATTTCAGTAAGAAAATAAGAAAGATAGAAGAAGAAAGGTAAGTTCAAAGTGAATTAAGTAAGAAAAGCATGAGAATGTCAAATCATCAGTGTGGGATAAGAATGAAGTTTTAATAGTTATTGGTTTATGCTAATATTGGAGTGTGTATATATGCCCCAAGAACTATATATTATGCAAATAATCAAAGAATGGGCATAGCCAATAAAGATTGGCTTATAACGACTTTATTCCCAATTTAACAAGAATGAAATAAAAAATTACTTGTTTACTAAATAGGTGCATGTTTTGGTAAAAGATAGTACCAACTAGAGTTTTAAGAAAATGTTTTCATACTCTTGCACTTATGTGAAACTTGTATTCATATGTTTTCTTGAGATTTTACCGTTTTGTTGTTATCTTGTGAAGATTGATAGCATGGTAACTCTTTGATGCATTTTGAGCTTATGATAAGCTTTAGAAGGAAATTCCTCACTATGTGTTATGAATATGTAGCTCTTATATGTTTGTGCATCATAAATTGAGTGCTAAGTGTAATGATATGTTATGTGCTGGTTGTGATCCTAGTATTGAGTCTATTCCTTACCTCCAAAAGATTTTAGTGTCATTCGGGGACCGATGTTCCTAAGGGGGGGATAATGTAACATTACGGAAAATGTACTTGTCTAGTGAAGAGCCTATTAGGTTTTAAGAATATGAATTGAGGTACATAGGCATCCCAATGCCCAATATTGAGTAATATTGGGCATGTTAGAGAATATTGGCTTAAGGGTGTTAGCCAATTTTTGTATGTATTCACATGTAACTTATAACTTAAATACCCTTTGATGTTCAAATACTCCAATCCAAGCTTATTTAGGAATTGTACCTGCAATGAAGATCCTAACCTAAAATTATTGAATTCTTAGAACATTAGGTACGAGGCATCCAAGTGTCAAGCCTAGGTACCATAGCACATAATCATTTAAAATGATCATGTAGATTAAGCAGTGCCCAAGGACATAGTGAGGATCCTTTGACAAGAAGTGAACTTTCCAGAAGTGCATGGTTAGGAAAGTGCACGGCAACACATGTGCAAGAACATGTGCAACCGGCCGAGAGAGAAGCCCAACAAATTCAGTTAGGGCGGTTACGGGCAGGCGTGTCGGACCATGTGGGCCAATCTCCCTAACTAATTCTAGTTACTAACTAACTAACCTAACTAGATAATTAACCTAATAGTAACTAAAATAAACAAACTAGTGTGCCTAAAATCCTAAGACCGAACCGGGTGACACTAACCAAATAACTAACTAAAGAAACATCCTATTACCTAACCTAGGATGGTCCAAAGGGGTTGGTTATGGTCCTAACAACTTAGGGATAATTTAGTAATTACCCTAGGTCACTTAATTAATTAAAGAAGCAATTTAATTAATTAATTTAATTCCTAGTCAAACCGACGACCCCAAGTCAAATGTTCTCCTAGTTGTAGTCAATTTAGATGGGGCATTTTAGGTAATTTAAGTGGAGGGTCTTTAGGGTAATTCTTGGGACGTCTATATATTGATATTAGGTCAGTTTTAGACCACTTATACACGTCCTAAACCAGATCAAACGAAATCCTCTCTAATCTCTCAAGACTGCTCTCTTTTCCAAACTCTATTGAAGAACAAGAAAAGCCTAAGGAAGAAGACGAAGGTTTCGAAGTTTCCAATCAGATTTCGTGGATTCTTAATCAATAAGGTATGGGTTTTCACTCTTGGGATTCCTTTTCCCAAGAGATCCTTTCAAGATAAGTTTTCAAGAACTTCAAATACTAGGGTTCTTACTCTACAAAACGGATTTTCTTCCTAACCCTAAATTTATGATTTTCAATGAAAAGTAAACGTTTTTCTATATCTAATCTCATACAAATTGTTGAGTATTTGATTGATAATGTTTGAATATCGTGTGTTACATGATTTTTCTCTAAGTGATGGTTTCTAATGGGTTGTTTCTAGTGTTTGATAATGTATAAACGTTAGGGTTGGAATTTAAGGTTTCAATGAACCCTTTAATAACCCGTTTATTTTCTTCTATGTTATGCATTGATCTTGTACATGATTTTATCAGTTGTTCTTGATTATGCCATTGAATATTTCACTATGTATGATTATGAATATTGCATGATGAATAAGATTCTTGGAAGCAAGAGTAAGTATACTAAGTGTGATTCCTCTTAAACGTTTATGTTAGCCTATAAACTATGATGCTATGTTATGAAAAGTATGTATGGTGTTCCTATGTGAATATGCTGGCTATGAACATGTAAATTGTGAGATCATGATAAGAATATGAATATGCAAGTTTATGATATCCCTTGTATGCTTTACACTAGGTGATTATGTTATGTTAATCTCACATATAAAGGTTACAATGAAAGAACATTTCTCATCTAATCTAAAAGAGATCATGATCATGTTATACAACGATATAATCTCCTATAACCTATGATATGTTTTTTATAAAAGACAAATTAGGTTATTTCAAAAAAGGGGACTTAAGCTAAGCACCGATGAACTAGCTATGGGAAGTGTCCATTCCATAGCGGGAAGGTAGGTTCACAAAGATTCTCATGAGATTGAGGCTGCCATGTAATGTGGAACTATGGTTCTCTAATGTCACGATCGGAATCTAGACCCTAGATGAGACCGGCGTCGTTGACCTCTCAGAGGTCGCAGACAAGCCTACTTACATCATTGTTACTTCATCTAAGTTAATTTTAGCAGAAAATTAAAAACTTTTTGTTTCTTAACATACTTGTTAAACATTCTTATCATTTCATAAATTGTTCACCATCAACCATCTAACTTTAAGAGATAAGCAACTGAAAGAAATAGTTCAATAAGTATTAAGTGTATAATTGCCAAAATGGCACCAATACAAAGTCTGAATAAAAACAGGAAAGAAACGCTAGTGGAACATGCTCCACTAGCTCAACTCTAAAATTAAGCTAGAAAGTAAAACAGTAGCATACTCGAAAGCATGAGGACCTACAAACTCCGGATGAATGATGGACGTCCGGATAACTGCAATAATGATCCTGTAGCTCTATCGTCCACCTGTGCCTGCACCTAAAAATAGTATAGTTTTATAGGGTTAGTACACACTTGTACTAAGTATGGGTATATGCAAGCACACACCAAGGACATGCATGAGAAAGAATAGCTCTTCCCTAACAACATGATTATGGAAAGTCAAGTCAGTGGACTTGCCAAATTTGGATTAGGAAAGTTAGTGAACTTCCCAAATTTAGATTAGGAAAGTTAGTGAGCTTTAAGTCAATGAGCTTTCCAAATTTGGATTGGGAAAGTCATGCCATGAGAGTAACATGCATCATCATAATTATCATATTGCACACAGCACATAACATTTTACATATAGCACATATCATAGCACATAACATATAACACATAGTTTCTTTCATTTCATTTCATTCATAGGCCAGTGTGTGGACACCAGCTATACCTAGGATGTAGTTTAAGACTTTCATCGGGTTTGCTGTGCAATGATCAAGAATAACCTAATGTCATTACCTGAGTCTAGCTCACCTCTTGATTATCCTATCCTAACACCTTCGGTATCATTCATTTAATTATGTGCGTCATTTAAGGCTGACCTCATTCATTCATTGGGAACTTTAACTTTAACTGACATAGATCATGTGAGCATCATGAAATCCTGTGTCTCCCCCACACCGAAAAGAGGTGGAATCACCGGACAAGGTGACCCAAAAACATGCTAGCGTACATGGGAATTTAACCCCGCCAGATCTCTATATTGGCAGTATAGGTTCGAAGACTAGGAGATACAAGGAGACCCATACCCGGCAAGCCGGAAAGTCTCATCTCATGAGAGTTACGTGAATCTCCGCCCTTCCCGAAAGAAGGCATTACCGCTCATAGCTAGCCTATCGGTGCTCAGTATAAAGTTCCATTTCATTCAACTCATACGTCATGGAAGCTGGCTTCTAGTATGAGGACATCATAGCTCATTAGATGATTTCTCATCTCAATATTAGTATTGAGTGTGTTAATCTCAATACTTTCATTAGAGTGTTCATAGAGACTGGTCTCTTCATTATCTTACACTCTTATTGGTGAGTACGTTTTGGTAACATTTACTTAGGATCATTTGAGATTGCTCTCATCATATACATTAGCCTCATATAATATTGTCACCACATTCGCTAACATTAGCACATTTGCTCTTCATAATTACTCACCCCATTTTACGTGAATGTTCATTTCATCATATGCCAATATACTTGGTCATTTGTGTGTTTCACACTCTTACTTAACCCTTCTAGGGTTTCGTCATTTCATTACATACACCTTAGGTTAACTTCTTTAAAACGTATGCTAGACTTATGAGTCTATGCACACAAGCCATGAGGCTTCATTCATAATTCTTTAAGTGTTTCATACATTCCTAAGATTATGTAGTAAAAGACTTATGTATCTTGTATATATGCCAAAATCTTGATTCTGATCTAAGTAGGTGGCATTATTCCTGGATATTTTGTTCACGTATGACTTATGTATCAATACGGAAGATTGGGCAAGGAAACCCAAGTTTGAATCACTTGGATATCATTTATATTTTTCATTGATTTTATTTCTAATATTCATAACATTAGAACTCTAAATTAAATCCCAACATTAACATCGTATCATTAATTTTCTACTTAGTTTTTCTCTTAGGTTGGCCGAAGGGTTGTGGGTTCGAACCCCCACAACCCCTTTTTATTTTTCATTAACATCACTTTGCTCATTTTCGCCCAAACCAAGAGGTTGTGGGATCAAACCCCCACAGCCTATTTGATTTTTAGTATTTAATTCGCTGGAATAGGGAGGTTGTGGGTTCGAACCCCTACAACCTCCTTATTTTTGACTTAATTTTGCTAAAGGCTTGGGAGGTTGTGGGTTCGAACCCCCACAGCCTCCTAACTTTATTTTTTATTTAATTTCGGCGAGTGGCAGTGAGGTTGTGGGATCGAACCCCCACAGCCTCACTTTATTTCTTTAGTTAATTTCGCCTTATTCTTTTTCAGCCTTGAGGTCGTGGGTTCGATTCCCACGCCTCACGTTTTCTTTTCTTTATTTTCTCCCCTTTTGCGCGTGCCTGGAGGTCGTGGGTTTGAATCCCACGCCTCCCATTTATTTGTTTAATTATTTTTCTCCTCTTTCTCCTCTAGTTCGCGAGTTCGATTCCCCCAGCCCCATTTTCTTTTTCTTGGTCGCGAATTCCAGTAGCCAGGTTTGATTTCCCCCAGACCCATTTTCTTTTTATTTTCTCGCAAAACCAATAGCTAAGGGGTTCGATTCCCCTTAGCCCCTTCACGTTTTTTTTCCTTTTTCAGCCCCCTAAACATGTGAGGTCTTGGGTTCAATTCCCATTGACCTCACTTATTTTATTTTTCCTTTAAAAACCCAGATTTTAACCTCATTGTAGAGTGCACAAATCTGGAAACTTATTCATAGTTTTTACCTTCCTTAAATCAACTTTTCATATTGGTTTCGTAGGGCATTTCACCAAACACTTAGTATCTAATTTAGGTGTAGTTTAGGGGTTACATTTAGTCAAGCGTTTTTACTCAAAATTTGTAACTTCACACACCATATGAACATCACGTTATGCACAACTTTAACACTTGAAATACAAGAAGAAAACATGCCTTACACGCCTCAAAACAGTGGCTAAGACTCACTGCCAACGTACACACACACATTTTCTTCGATTACACATTGGTTATCATATTCGTGATTTCACGCACAAAACATATTCACATTCAACATAAAACATCACACCTTGCCTAAATCTACCAACACACAATACCCAACCTACGAAATCGTTTGGGAGCTAGTGACAAGGACATGCAACGGGGAACAACCTTAGTTTCAGAGTGAATATCTTGAATCGTAAGGGGCCTCTTGGGAAAGGGACCAAGAGAGAAGAAACCCATACCTTTTTGACATTTAATCCACACACGACCTGCTGTCCAAAACCCTCTCCAATCACGTCCAACACCAAAACTTTCACCAATTCTCGACGGAACACCCCTCCCTTTTGCCTAACATTTTTGGTTAACTTGTTTTCTTAGAATTTTCGTGTTTGTTCTTCAAGTGTGAAGAACTTTTGTTGTTAAACTGTTCTTGAGTTTTCTTTTGTTAGGCAGAACGTGAGAGAATGAGAGTTGAGAGATGTGAAAGAGAGTTGAGTGACGTGAAAGAGATTTATTAGGATTAGGAGTGTAGGTTTGAATTTAGTCAAAGTAAGGTTTAATTTAATTAATAAAATTCTGATTTATTTAGCTTAGGTGAAATGACCATGATGCCCTTACAAAAAATCAGATTATAATTGATGATTAAATCATCAATTCGTTGCTTCAAGTTGGGCTCGAACCCGAGTGACACATTTTTTGCGAAAATGGGTCACTTAGGGTCGACCCACCCGAATTACTCTTCTAATTTAAAATAAATAAATTAATTCCTCATGGTAATTACAATATTACCCTTGGATTGGAAAAGACCATTTTAGCCCTGGACCCTCAAAACTTAAAATTTCTTCTTTTAAGTCGGTAAAGACTCTTTCGATTGAATCTTCATTTTCGTGAACCTCACATGGTTGGTTCCAACCTTTCCAAGCTCAATTAACTCCCCAAGTTAGTTGACTTGGTCGTAGTAAGGGCTCTGAGGTCTGGTTCTACGCGTATCAATCCGTGTGAACCTTGGTCTAATTGCAAGCATTCTTGACACCTTAAGTATTTATCTTATTCATTTTTAGGGTTGTTACATTATCCCCCCCTTAGGAACATTCTTCCCCGAATGACATTACCACTACATATCGTAATGCCAGTGAGATCATAATAAAATCACTATGCACAGTCAAGCAATAGCAACAAAATACGAAGAGATAAGGAAACATAGTCTTAAGAATAGGAAGTCTAACCTCAAGAGCTGAAAAGATGAGGGTAGCGGGATCTCATGTCGGCTTCAGCCTCCCACGTAGCACCCTCAACAAGATGATTTCTCCACAATACCTTCACTGTGGCAATCTCCTTGTTCCTCAGCCGCTTGACCTGTTTGTCTAAGATCTCAACAGGTACCACCTCATAAGACAAGTCTTCACCAACACCCAAACTTCAATAGTAGTCGATGCTGGATCACCTAGGCACTTCTTCACATAGAGACATGAAAGAATGGATGAACAGAAGCTAGCTCCGCAGGCAATGCTAACTCATAGGCCACCTCACCCACACGCTGCAGGATCTCATACGGCCCAACATACCTCGGACTCAGCTTCCCTTTTCTACCAAATCTCATCACCCCTTTCATAGGTGATATCTTCAAGTAAACCTGGTCACCAACATCAAACTCTAAGGGCCGCTTTCTGTTATCTGCATATGACTTCTGCTGACTTTAAGCAGTAGCCAAACTGTCCCTAATCACTCTGACCTTCTCTAAGGTCTCATGAATGATCTCTGGACCCAAAATGTATGACTCTCCAACTTCGAACCACCCAACTTGAGATCTACACCTCCTACCATACAGTTCCTCAAACGGTGCCATCCCAATGCTGGAGTGATAGCTATTATTATACGAGAACTCTATCAAAGGCAGATGGTCATCTCAGTTACCTCTGAAGTCAATCACACACTCTCTCAACATGTCCTCCAATGTCTGAATGGTGTGCTCCGCCTGCCCATCTGTCTGAGGATGAAAGGCAGTGCTAAGTTTTACTTGCGTGCACAAGATCTTCTGGAAAGATCTCCAGAAATGTGAAGTAAACTGAGCTCCTCTATCTGAAATAATAGACAAAGGAATCCCATGCCATCTCACAATCTCATCAATGTAGAGTCTCGCATAATCCTCGGCTCTATAAGTAGACTTCACAGGGATAAAGTGGGCAGACTTAGTGAATCTGTCCACAATAAACCATATGGAGTCATGCTGCCTCCTAGTCCTCGGAATACTAACCACGAAGTCCATATTAATGGCCTCCCACTTTCCAGTCGGAACCTCAATAATCTGAGTCAGACCGCCAGGCTTAAGATTCTCTGCCTTGACCTGCTGACAATTAGGACACTTGGCCACATATTCTGCAATGTCCTTCTTCATGCCATCCCACCAATAAATCTGCTTAAGATCATGATACATCTTGGTGGAACCTGGATGTATGGAATATCTGGAACCATGGGCCTCTGCAACAATCCTGGTCCGCAAATCATCCACATGTGGTACACACAGATACCTAAGTATGCCATCACCTCCCAAAGTGAAAGACTCATTCATGTTCATCAGCACTGAGTCCTTCAGCTCCATCAACACAGGATCTAGATGCTGACCCTGCTTGACTTCAACTACCAAGGATGACTCAGAACTAGGATGAACTGAAACATCCCCACTAGTAGAGTCAACCAATCGCACACCCAGTCTGGCTAGTATGTGTACATCTTTCACCAGCTCCTTCTTCTCATCCTCGACGTGGGCTGTACTTCCAATGCTCATCCTGCTCAAAGCATCAGCTACAACATTAGCCTTACCTGGATAGTAGTGCACATTCATGTCATAATCCTTCAACAGCTCTAACCATCTCCGCTGACGTAGATTCAACTCCCTCTGAGTGAACACATACTCGAGACTCTTGTGGTCTGTGAAACATCCACATGCACTCCATTCAAGTAGTCCTCCACAGCTTTAGTGCAACACCACAGCTGCCAACTCCAGGTCATGAGTGGGATAATTCTTCTCATGAACCTTGAGCTGTCTGGACTCATAGGCTATCACCTTACCAACC
>JAJJBR010002687.1:116623-134243 GCA_022817965.1 Solanum lycopersicoides
ACCTTAAACCAAACCTGCATAAGAACACAACCCAAACCAACCAGATGCATCGACAGTAAACAGTGTAATTCTCACCACACTTAGGCAAGTAAGCACCGGGGCTGAAGTGAGTCTGTCCTTGATCTCCTGGAAACTCCTCTCATAAATCTCCGTCCACTCAAACTTGCTTTCTTCTTAGTCAAAGCTGTCAATGGGCAGCAATAGAAGAAAAGCCTCCACAAACCTGCGGTAGTAACCAGCCAATCCCAAAAAAGCTACGGATGTCAGTGGGAGTAAGAGGCTTTGGCCAGTTCTTCACAGCGTCAGTCTTCCTGGATCACCTCCACCCTTATCGGACACAACATGACCACGAAGGTCACTTGATCTCAGCCAGAAATTCCATTTACTGAATTTGCATACAACTAATGCTGTCTAAGTACCTGCAAGGTTAGTCTGAAATGCTGTTCATTGCTCTTTCCTTGGTATTAGAGTAGATGAGAATGTCATCAATGAACACTATGACGAAAAGTCAAGTATTCACGGAAGACACTTTCATAAGACTCATAAGCAGCAGGTGCATTCGTGAGACCAAACGACATGACTAGAAACTCAGAGTGACCATAACGGTATGAAAGGCTGTCTTGGATATCTCCATCCCTAACCTAAGCTGATGGTACCCCGAAACAAAGATCAATTTTTGAAAAGAACTAGACCCTTGGAGCTGATCGAACAAATCATTCTATTCTGGTAAGTGGAGACTTATTCTTTATCAGTGACTTTGTTGAGCTGCCGATAATCGATACACCTTCTAGGGTTCCATCTTTCTTTTCACAAACAACACTGGAGCGCCCCAAGGAATAGCCGGTTAAATAAAACCCTTGTCCAGTGAGCATCTTTTAACATTTCGCCTTCATATCTTTGGTTCACCCGGTTTTCCATGTGTCCATGCTTAAGAAGTGCATTGGTGATCCCGAGTACATTCTTCCTATTGAAGGTCTTGTAGTGGATGAGAACCTCTCCTATGAGGAGGTTCCGGTTCAAATCTTGATCGACAAGTGAAGAAGTTGAGGAATAAAGAGGTGGCCTCCGTGAAGGTACTATGGAGAAACCACCTACTTGAAAGGGCGACTTGGGAGGCCGAGACCGACATGAAGTCCCATTATCTTTAGCTCTTTGCTAATTAACGTTAGTTTTTCTTCTTAATAATGAAAAGTAATGAGTTACTTTGAATTTAACTTGTTTTGCAAAGTTGTGCATATTTATGGTAAAAAGGTTTATGCTAAAATGAATTATCATAGAAAAAATGCTCTTTTTCTTTACTTGCACTTATTTGTTTATTTGGTAAATTGTTGTCATCATAATGTGATATTGAGAATATTGGTATGTTGAGAAAGGAACTTTGGCATAATTGGCTGTTTAATGATATGTTGATCTAATGTTGTTATGGTGAGAAGGAAATTTCTCATGTTGTGACTTCGAGCCTTATGTGTTAAAATTGATGTTTTGAGTCATTGTGTAAATGTCAATTGTTATGTTGATTTGAGTTGTAACTCATATTGGTGATGTATATTGTTGGTTGGGCTTCTAGTCTTGGGATTCCTTTCCCTATTAAATGTTTACTGACATTCGGGGACGAATGTTCCTAAGGAGGGGATAGTATAACACTCCGAAAAGTCAAGACCGAATCTAGAGCCTAACATGAGTATATAAAGGTTTAAATACTTTTTTAAGACATAAAATAATGTATATAAGTCATTCAAGAAGTTTTAGAGTGAAGACGTCAAAGAACGTCCATGACCTTCGGAAAGTAGCTTAATTGAACTAGTTGACGTCGCTATGTTTGGGGATAGTTTCGGAGGGTCAAATGAAGCCTAAAACTTTTAAAAATACTTTGGTTAGCTAGAGTATAGTATAGAGGGTCTAAATGCCCAATAACGACGCCCCAAGGACCACCCGAAGGGTGAAGGAGAAAGACGCCAACATGGGTAGACAGGATGCCAAAGCAGCCTGCGAAAGTCAACAATCTGATGGCTTCTGTACGACGCGCAACCAACACAGACCTCACTGCCTCAAATTATTTTTGATCAATAAAATGCGTTATGGCCCGCGACGCAGAGCCACTTCCCATAATCAGTAAAATCGTATTTTTGACATTTTGACTTCACAAAAAGACCCATTTAAATAAGGGGTGTTTTGGATAATATAAAGGGGTGATTATATGTAGCCTAAGTTTCATTTTAATTCATTATTCACTCATCCAAACCCAATTCCCAAAACAAAACCCAATAGCTCTCACCTCTCTCCCCAATTCCTCCATTGAAGAAGGAAGAAAGCTTGAAGAAGAAGGTTGATTTCTCTAGGATTTCAGTTCAATTTCGTGGATTAATCTTCATTAAGGTATGAGTTCTTCACTCTTGGGATTCCTTTCCCCAAGAGGTCCTTTAAAAGTTGATTTTCAAATTACCCAATACCATGGGGTTTTCCAATTCTATTGGGTTTTCTTCTAAACATAAAATTGATGATAAATTGTGATTTCCTATGACTAATTGAGTATAGATTATTGATTAATTGATGTTAATTGATGCAATTTCATGTTGATCATGTTCCCTTCCCCAATTTCCAAAATATTGGATCTTGGTCATCAATTGATGGGAATTGAAGAATGATTTGATTATTAGACTTATTTTATCTATTCTAATTCATGTATGGATTTACTAGGGTAATGTATTGTTTGGATTTGATCTATTTCTTGATGATTTCATGATGAGCCCTAATTCCCGTAACCCTAGGTTATGAATTGATGTTAATTGGGATAGTTATGATGCAATTGACCTAGTTCTTAGTATTAATTACTATTGATTGATGTTACTACACCTATTATTGTATGTAATTAGTTGGTTGATGGTAAGACCATGATTATGGCTTTTGAAGGAGATTTTGTAAGTCTTCATGATTCTAACCTTTACTTCAAGTATGATGGTTTGTGATTGGTGATGTGGTTCAATTGAAGTATACCTTGTGAATAGCCTACATAGGTGTTGGTATGATGTTGAATTGAAATGTCTTGACTAAGTTATTGTGAGATTATTCTTAAGATGAAATTATATAAGGTTTGTGATGACTTTCCCATGTGCCTTGTTATGAAATCATGATGATGATATGCTAATCTCACATGTCAGGGTTGCCATGAAAAGATATCCTCATCCAACACCTATTGAGCTAGACGACTATGATTATACATGGAAAAGACCCTGAGACCTAAACTAAGGGATGATTAATAAAGAAAGACATTTCAAAAGGGACTTAGCTTTGCACCGAGTAAACTTGACAATGGGATATGTTGACTTCCGATAGAGGAAGATTCACCCTATAGTTACATATGAGGTGTTGACTCCCCTATGAGGGACACTCCCGCAATGGATTCTCATGAGAGGAGGCTCCAATTTCCAAATGGAATGTAGAGATATCATACCTATCTCTTAGTTCTTGAACTATGTTGCCACCATAGGAAGACTAACTAGTGGATCCACCCAGAAAGCTACGTTTATCTTTGGTTCTACTTTGGCCGGTAGACCACCTTCCATCCGTGTAAGGTTTTACAATACCGGATTCCACACTTAGCTCTTGTGGTCTACGTCGGTTAAGTCAAGGGTTCCCGAAAGTAAATTGAAGTAATGATGTGAACTCTAGATAGGGTGACTTGAGAGGTTGGCTTATTCTAGGTAGGGGTATGGGACTCTACTTAGGCATTGCACTAGTTGGCTTTGAGGGAAGTCCTAGAAGGTTGTTCTTATGATATAATGATTTAATAATAAAATTTTATGCTTATGTTGACTTCACATGTTAATGATCCCATATGATGTTAGTTTCATTTATGAACATGCTATTGGTCTATATTGCTAAACATGGTGATGGTTATTATTGATGTTATGTTATGTTGAGTTAGGCATTATTTGTGGTCCTTTGTTTCTTTTACTTTATTAAGTAAGGTTATGGGGCTTTGCTGGTCATTGCACTTGTAGGATAAATGGTGTGTTATGAGTAAGGGTCTTGCTTATAATATGATTTTATGAACTTTTGTATATGTTGACTTGACTATTACTTGTTGATGTTGGTCTTGTGTTGTACATGGGTTTGACCTATTGATTATGTGAGTATTGGCTTATATGGGTTATTAATTGTGCATAAGGCTTTACAAAGTACTTTAGAATGGTTTGATCAAATGTCATTTTTAGCATGATTTCACTTGTCTATGTGCATATACCCATACTTAGTACAAGTTTGTACGAACCCATGTTTGATGTTTACTACAAATGTAGGATCCGGCCGTTGATGTTAGAGAAGGCTTTGAAGACTACTTAGATTCTTATTTTCAAAGTTTTGTAGGTCCTCACTTTCCGAGGACGATGCCATTATCTACCTATTGGATGTTGTTTAGTCGTAAAGACACTTTCTTAATTCTCTTTCATTTTGGTACTATAATTATAAAGCCTATATATGGCTATAATTGTTGATGTAAGTGCTATGCACAAATTGTGATACTCTTATCTAGATGGTTTAATATGAGACAATGTTATAGTCTTCCTATGAGACTATCTTATACTATATACGTGCAATAAAAGTAGAAGAATATGTAATCTTCTTATAGGAAGGGTCTATGTATACTCGATATTAATATATTATGTGTATGTAGAGTTCTATGTAAACCTCAATGTATGATAATTTTTTTTAAATTTTCCATATTTTTAACCTATGAATGTAATGATGTATGCTAAGAGGCTAGTCTTAGTCCTCAAAGAGGACGACGACGACGGTTGCGTCTAGGGGTGCTCCCTGGATGTGACACAAGATCACTCCGCGCTAAGCTAGAGTTCTTTTTTGAAATATCTTTATTGCCTTTATTAGTTGTCATAACTTATTTTAGGTCATAGGGTCTAGCCCTTGTATAATCATCATCATCAAAATTCAATAAGAATTGCAAGAGTATAGTCCTTTCATTACAATTCACATAAGTGAGGTTAACACATTTACATATTCATTCATGATAAGGCACATTGGTAGTCGTCGCCATCATTATAACATTTACATCTAATTCAACCTCACCCATAGTCAAGACATTTCAATTCAACATCATTCCAACCCTATCAATCTTAATACAAGGCATACTCCAACACAACATCATGACTTAATCACAATTAACCATAATTTGAAGTAAAGAATAGGGTTCATACGACTTACGAATTCTCCTTCATAACTCATCATAAAGGTCTTACCATCACATTAATTCTACCCATTTAAGGTATAACATCATCATAATTCAATGACCAACATGAAAACAAGGCTAGAAGGGTCACTACATCACAATTCAATACTAAATAAAAGCTTAAGACAATATACTTAGGTCAATTAACAACATACATCATAACCTAGATAACTTCTCAAGAACTAGCATGAACGACTACAATTCATCCTATTTCATTCATGATTAGTATAAAAACATCATCTTTTAGTAATTCAACCAATAACCATGTCAATTGAACCAATACATCCTAATTCATATCAAGATCATAACGTAAGGTTAAGGGGTAAAGGTCATCTTCTACAAACTATGCCAAACAATCAAGATATATCATATATAATTTATAATACATGTTAATATATTCATGATATCGAAAAGAAATCCTAAAAGGATCAATTCATAACATAAATTTCGAGATTGGGAAGGACCCACATGAAAACTCAATTTTGAAAATACTTTGAAGGAACCCTTTGAGGAAAGAGGTCTCAAAGGTCAATTAGATATCATACCTCAATGTTTGATGAAGAATTCATGGTGAATTAGTCCCTTTACAGCCTCTAAACCCTCCCCTAGCTTGGTCTTCAATGGAGTTCTTCACTAGAGAGAGAGAAGAGAGAAGGAAGGGAATTTGGGTTTGTGAGTTATGAGAGTTTAGTTAGTCTTAATTAGGTTATAACTTTATATAGGGTGTTAACTAAGTTAATTATACGTCCCTTAATACCGAACTAACCACCAAATCCCATAATTAGTTATTTAAGACTTAGTCAAAACGGGCAGAAAATTGGACCCTCACAGACGAGACCTCAACCAACGGTCCGTCTGGGAGTCGACGACCCCCCCCCTTCCGTGCTGCACATCCGTATTCTTGGTCAAAGACTGTGCACATAAGGCCCTCCAATGAATTGGATAAGTGTTGGTCGACGGATGGCATCGAAGCCCCGACGATCAACACACACCCCGTCGATGACCTTTCGTGGGTGCACAGAGCCCAGGCAGTGTTCGACTCCACGTGCAAAGGTCCTCCTGAATGGCCCTTGATTGTTCCTTGGGGAGTCGTACCCGGGCATTTCTACCATAAATCAACTTAAACACATGTTAGACATCCTTCCACCTATTTTCATCATTTTCCGACTTCTAAAATCAAGTCAAATAGGCTAAGGCACGCTAGTACCTCCTTGAACTAGTTTGCGGACGTCATGGACGTTCTTGGACGTACCTTAAATTTTAAACCTTATGACACTTATGTTACCTTCAAGAGGAGGTACTTGATCACAAGGAGGACCTCCCGCATTAACAATATCTTCCTCAAGTCTTCTAGCCGCATTCCTTCGAGTATTAATTGCCTATAACCAAAATACAAGGTTTAGGTGAAAGTACATAATAAGTATACTCTAGAGGACGATATTGGATTCCAAGAAAGAGAGAGTTTCCTAAGCATCACGTAGATTCCTATCCATAAGTGTGGCGCGCTTCACAATTATGAGTACGAATCTACATAGACGTGGTTGAGAGAGACATCGACATCAAGTATATTCAACCTCATGCTCTGATACCAAGTTTGTCACATCCGGGGAGCACCCCCTAGACATAACCAGCGTTGTCGTCCTCTTTGAAGACTAAGACTAGCCTCTTAGCATTCATCATTACATTCATAGGTCAAAAATACAGAAAAATTAAAAACTTTTTATTACTTCTACATTGCGGTTTACATAGATTGCTACATACACATAATATATTCGTATCGAGTATACATAGACCCTTCATATAGAAAGATTACATAGTCTTCTACTTTTATTACGCGCGCGCGCGCGCACACACACACACACACACACATATATATATATATATATATATATATATATATATATAATATAGAACATAGTCTTAAAGATTTTCTCATCTCATTATCTAACATGATTAGCAATTTGGGCATAGCCCATACATCACTCTGAAAGAGAGACACATATAGGCTTTATACAATCCGTACTCAATGAAAATAGAAAGAACATAAGATTCTTAAAACTAAAACAACTTCATAAGCTCGATATTGGCATCGCCCTCGGAAAGTGAGGACCTACCCACTCTGATGATTGAGAAAGTCCAAGTCTTGTTCAAGTCGTCTCAAAGAGCCTTCAACGACTGGAACCTAAAATGTTGGGGAAAAGGGAGAAAATGGGGTTAGTACACCACTTGTAATAAGTATGAGACCAGATACACATATAAGATCAAATCATGCTAAAAAGGGACATTTAGTTAAACATGCTATTTTACCTTTTGAAAGTCTTATGCACAACCAACCAAATCATACCAATCACCAAGAGCTATTCATTGAGTCAAAGTAGTAATATGCATATCAACATACTTGAACCCATAATCTAATACAACACTATAATCAAGGAATAACATCTCAAACATGAATAAGAGTTAATCATATCATAATAAAGCAAGACAACTACCCATGGATCTTCATAAAGTCAACAAGTGCAATGACCAAGTAAAGCCCCATACCTTAGTCAATAAAGTAACCCAACAAGAACCATGACTAATATCCAACTTCACATAACATAACCTTTAAGAATACATAACATCATACTTTAATAATATAGACCAAACACATGTTCATATGAATATCAATCACCATATAATATCTTTTACATGTAAAGTCATTATATTATCATCATCTGCATTCATTATCATCTACATACTTAATATCAACCTTCTAAAGCTTCCATCAAGGCAAACTAGTGTAAGGCATAGGTAGAGTCTTATACACCTACCTACGCTAAGTCAAACCTCTCAAGTCACCCTTGTTAGTTTATACTTCATTTTTAGATTAGTGAACACTTCCCTTAACTGACATAGAACACAAGAACTAAGTGTGGAATCCGGTGTTGTAAAAGCTTACACCGATGGAAGGTTGTCTACTGGCCAAGGTAAAACCTATTATGAACATAGCATCTATGTGGATCCACTAACTAGTATTCCTATGGTGGCAACATAGTGTAAGGAACTTGGGGCCGTCTTGGAAACATCACTCTACACCCTATTTGGGTCATGAGGCTATCCACCCCATGAGGACCGTAGTTAACCCTACCTTCCCTATTTGGGAAAGTGTCACCCCCTCACATACAAGATCACTCGGTGCTAAGCTAGAGTCTCTTTCTGAAATGTCTTTAATGACTTTATTAGTCATCATAACTTATTTTAGGTCATATGGTCTAGCCCTTGAATAATCATCATAATCATAGCTCAATAAGAGTTGCATGAGTATAGTCCTTTCATTACAATTTATATAAGTGAGGTTAGCACCTTACATAGTCATTCATGATAAGGCACATTCGTAATCGTCACCATCCTTATAAAATTAACATCTTAATCGACCTGACAACCATAGTAATGACATTTCAATTCAACATCATTCCAACCCAATCAATCTTAATACCAGGCATACTCCAACACAACATCATGACTTAATCACAATTAACCATAATTTGAAGTAAAGAATAGGGTTCATAAGACTTACCAAGTCTCCTTCATAACTCATCATCAAGGTCTTACCATCAACCCTTAATTCTAACCATTTAGGGTATAACATCATCATAAGTCTAGAAGAGTCACTACATCACAATTCAATATTAAATCAAAGCTTAAGACAATATACTTAGGTCAATTCACAACATACTTCATAACCTAGATCACTTCTCAAGAACTAGCAGGAAAGACTACAATTCATCCTAATTCATTCATTATTAGTATAACAACATAATCTTGTAGTATTTCAACGAATAAACAAATCAATTGAACCAATACAACCTAATTCATATCAGATCATAACCTAGGGTTTAGGGGTAAAGGTCATCTTCTACAAACTAGAGCAAACCATCAAGATATAGAATTATTAAGTTAGATACATGTTAATCTATTCATAATATCCAAAATAAATCCTAAAAAAATCAATTTATAAAATAAATTTCGAGATTGGGAAGGACCCACATGAAAACTTAACTTTTGAAAATACTTTGAAGGAACCCTTTGAGGAAAGAGGTCTCAAAGGTGAACTAGATCCCATACCTCAATGTTTGATGAATAATTGATGGTTAATTTGTCCCTTAACAGCCCCTAAACCCCCCCCCCCCCTAGCTTGGTCTTCAATGGAGTTCTTCACTAGAGAGAGAGAGAAGAGAGAACGAAGAGAATTTGGGTTGTGAGTTATGAGAGTTTAGTTAGTCTTAATTAGGCTAGGACTTTATATAGGGTGTTAAATAAGTTAATTAGACTTCCGTTACTCCATAACTAACCACCAAACCCATTAATTAATTATTTAAGAATTAGTCAAAACGTGCATAAAATTGGACCCTCACAGAAGAGACCTCGACCAACGGTCCGTCTGTGAGTCGACGACAACCCCTCTTTCATCTTGCACATCCGTAGTCTTGGTCAGAGATTGTGAACATAATTCCCTCCTATGAATTGGCTAAGTTTTGCTCGATGGATGGCATCGACTCCCCATCGATCAACACACGCCCCATCGATGCCCTTTCGTAGGTGCAAACTGCCCAGGCAGTGTTTGACTCCACGTGCAAGGGTCCTCCTCAAGGGCCCTTGGTTTGTCCTTGGGGAGTCGTACCATGACGTTCGAACATGAATCAACTTAAACGCATGTTATACATCCTTCCACCAATTTTCATCATTTTCTGACTTCTAAAAGGTAGTCAAATAGGTTAAAGCACGCTAGTACCTCCTTGAACTAGTATCCGGACGTCATGGACGTTCTTGGACGTTTTGGTTTCTAGACTCCTAAATGACTTATATTTATAGAAATGAACCTTAAAGTCTAAACCTTATGACACTTATGTTAGGCTCTAGAACACATATTGGATTTTTGAAGTGTTACAACTAGGAGGTTCCTTATATATGTATATTGAATTGTTGGTCATTGTGCATAGTTTTGACTAAATTGTGTCTTTTGTCATGCATTGGAGACTATTATTCATAGGGACCATACTTAGTATATGTTGCTTGTACTAACCCATATTTCTTCCATTTTTCCTCAAACAATGTAGGTTCGGGCCATTGAGGTATCATTGAGGCTAAAGCAAGAAGTCTTGGACTAGACTTTCAATGTTTTAATATGCCCTCTAGTTGGAGTAAGCAACCACTCATTCTATATTAGTAGTACTTGTTTTGTCTAATAGACATTCATTTATTTCATATTGTTGAAGACATTGATGTAAGACCTATGTGGCAATTATGAAATTGTGTAAGGGTTTGCCCGGATTGTTGACTTCGTTGTCACACCCGTACTTCATACCTCGAATGATACCGGCGTCATTAACCTCTCAGAGGTCGCAGACAAGTCTCTTAGCATTCGTCATAACATATGACCATTAAAATTTGCGGAAAATTAAAAACTTTTAATATAATAATGAAGTATACTTAGACTTCATACTTAAGATTTATAAAGACATACGATATTCTAATACTTGTCTCACATATATAAACCATCTAAGAGTGCAAATCTGAACTTAGCTAATATTAGCCAATATGCCATTTAGGCCTTAATACAAAGAATCCAAAGAACATAAATGGAAATCTAAAAACTACTAAGTCTTCATAACGCTGGAATATAGATGATAGCGTCCCGAACATGGGGACCTACCAAGACTTGCAGAAATAGTTCCAAGCTTCTTCAACTCGACCTGCTTAACTTCAATGGCTGGAACCTACATTTGTAGTAATATAAAGTAATGAGGTTAGTACGCCACATGTACTATGTATGGGTATATGAACATAACACATAGGGACATGCATGAAAAAGTATCATTATCATTCTTTAGAAAACATGCTAAGTCATATGAAAGTCTTCAATGCACATACCATATAACATATACAAGTAACGATCACATCACTTAAAGCATGATCATAATTGAAGGCATATTCTCATAAAGTCAAGTTAACAATTCATATTCAATAAATCATATAAACATAACATACAAAAAACTTACCAATGATCCCATCCCCAACCTACAAGTGCAATGGTCATGTGAATCCCCATAACCCCACATAACCAAGTAGATAAGATAGGAGATCATAGGTAAAGCTTTGCTTCTTATAACAATATATCTCAATAATATTCATTATAAGGATCAACATTCATGTAAGAGTAACATCAATATATCATAAACATATATATTTCATATCATCATATTAAATAAGAACAATCTCCTAGGACTTCCCTTAGAGTCAACTTGTGCAATGTCTAGGTAGCGTCCCACACCACTACCTATACTAAGCCAACTCCTCAAGTCACCCTAGTCAACGTTCGTTTACTTGTTTTTTGTTTTAAATAAGGGAACATTCACATTAACCGACATAGACCATGTGAGCTAAACATGGGATCCAGTGTCTTCCCCACACCAAAAAAAGATGCTCTATCGGCCAAAGTAGAACCAAACATGACGTAGCTTTCTAGGTAGATTCACTAGCTAGTATCCTATGGTGGAAGCATAGTTCAAGAACTAGGAGATGTATTAGATGTAACAACCATAAAAATGAATAATATAAATACTTAAGGTGTGAAGAATGCTTGCGATTAGACCAAGGTTCAGAAGGATTGATACGCGTAGAACCAGACCTCAGAACCCTTACTACGACCAAGCCAACTAACTTGGGGAGTTAATTGAGCTTGGAAAGGTTTGAACCAACCATGTGAGGCTCACGAAAATGAAGATTTAATCGAAATAGTCTTTACCGGACTTAAAAGAAGAAATTTTAAGTTTTGAGGGTCCAGGGGTAAAATGGTCTTTTCCAGGCCAAGGGTAATATTGTAATTACCCTGAGGAATTAATTAATTAATTAATTAATTCAAATTAAAAGAGTAATTCGGGTGGGTCGACCCGAACTGACCCATTTTCGCAAAAAGGGTGTCACTCGGGTTCGAGCCCCACTTGAAGCAACGAATTGATGATTTAATCATCAATTATAATCTGATTTTTTGTAAGGGCATAATGGTCATTTCACCTAAGCTAAATAAATCAGATTTTTATTAATTAAATTAAACCTTACTTTGACTAAATTCAAACCTACACTCCTAATCCTAATAAATCTCTTTCACATCACTCAACTCTCTTTCACATCTCTCAACTCTCATTCTCTCACGTTCTGCCTAACAAAAGAAACCTCAAGAACTCTTTAACAACAAAAGTTCTTCACACTTGAAGAACAAACACGAAAATTCTAAGAAAACAAGTTAACCAAAAACGTTAGGCAAAAGGGAGGGGTGTTCGTCGAGAATTGGTGAAAGTTTCGGTGTTGGACGTGATTGGAGAGGGTTTTGGACAGCAGGTCGTGTGTGGATTAAATGTCAAAAAGGTATGGGTTTCTTCTCTCTTGGTCCCTTTCCCAAGAGGCCCCTTACGATTCAAGATATTCACTCCGAAACTAAGGTTGTTCCCCGTTGCATGTCCTTGTCACTAGCTCCCAAACGATTTCGTAGGTTGGGTATTGTGTGCTGGTAGATTTAGGCAAGGTGTGATGTTTTATGTTGAATGTGAATATGTTTTGTGCGTGAAATCACGAAAATGATAACCAATGTGATCGAAGAAATGTGTGTGTGTGTACGTTGGCAGTGAGTCTTAGCCACTGTTTGGAGCGTGTAAGGCATTTTCTTCTTGTATTTCAGTGTTAAAGTTGTGCATAACGTGATGTTCATATGGTGTGTGAAGTTACAAATTTTGAGTAAAACGCTTGACTAAATGTAACCCCTAAACTACACCTAAATTAGATACTAAGTGTTTGGTGAAATGCCCTAAACCAATATGAAAAGTTGATTTAAGGAAGGTAAAACTATGAATAAATTTCCAGATTTGTGCACTCTACAATGAGGTTAAAATCTGGGTTTTTAAAGGGAAAATAAAATAAGTGAGGTCAATGGGAATTGAACCCAAGACCTCACATGTTAAGGGGCTGAAAAGAAAAAAAAACGTGAAGGGGCTAAGGGGAATCGAACCCCTTAGCTACTGGTTTCGAGAAAGAAAAAGAAAATGGGGCTGGGGGAATCGAACCTGGCTACTGGAATTCGCGACAAGAAAAAGAAAAGGGGCTGGGGGAATCGAACTCGCGAACTGGAGGAGAAAGAGGAGAAAAAAATTAAACAAATAAATGGGAGGCGTGGGATTCGAACCCACGACCTCCAGGCACGCGCGAAAGGGAGAAAATAAAGAAAAGAAAACGTGAGGCGTGGGAATCGAACCCACGACCTCAAGGCTGAAAAAGAATAAGGCGAAATTAACTAAAGAAATAAAGTGAGGCTGTGGGGGTTCGATCCCACAACCTCACTGCCACTCGCCGAAATTAAATAAAAAATAAAGTTAGGAGGCTGTGGGGGTTCGAACCCACAACCTCAAGCCTCTAGCGAAATTAAGTTAAAATAAGGAGGCTGTGGGGTTCGAACCCACAACCTCCCTATTCCAGCGAATAAATACAAAAAATAAAGAGGCTGTGGGGTTTGATCCCACAACCTCTTGGTTTGGGCGAAATGGGCAAATGATGTTAATGAAAAATAAAAAGGGGTTGTGGGGGTTCGAACCCACAACCCTTCGGCCAACTAAGAGAAAACTAAGTAGAAAATTAATGATACGATGTTAATGTTGGGATTTAATTTAGAGTTCTAATGTTATGAATATTAAAATAAAATCAATGAAAAATATAAATGATATCCAAGTGATTCAAACTTGGGTTTCCTTGCCCAAACTTCCGTATTGATACATAAGTCATACGTGAACAAAATATCCAAGAATAATGCCACCTACTTAGATCAAAATCAAGATCTTGGCATATATACAAGATACATAAGTCTTGTACTACATAATCTTAGGAATGTATGAATCACTTAACGAATTATGAATGAAGCCTCATGGCTTGTGTGTATAGACTCATAAGTCTAGCATACGTTTAAAAGTAAGTGAACCTAAGATGTATGTAATGAACAATGAAACCCTAGAAGGGTTAAGTAAGGTATGAAACACACAATGGCCAAGAATATTTGCATATGATGAAATGAACATTCACGTAAAATGAGGTGAGTAAATATGAAGAGTAAATGTGCTAATGATAATGAATGTGGTGACAACATGATATGAGGCTAATGCTAATGATGAGAGCAATCTCAAATGAGCCTAAGTAAATGTTACCAAAACGTACTCACCTATGAGAGTGTAAGATAATGAAGAGACCAGTCTCTATGAACACTCTAATGAAAGTATTGAGATTAACACTATTAATACTAACGATGAGATAAGAAATCATCTAATGAGCTATGATGTCCTCATACTAGAAGCCAGCTTCCATGACGTATGAGTTGAATGAAATGGAACTTTATACTGAGCACCGATAGGCTAGCTATGAGCGGTGATGCCTTCTTTCGGGAAGGGCGGAGGTTCACGTAACTCTCATGAGATGAGACTGTCCGGCTTGCCGGGTATGGGTCTCCTTATATCTCCTAGTCTTCGAACCTATACTGCCAATATAGGGATCTGGCGGGGTTAAATTCCCATGTACGCTAGCATATTTTTGGGTTACCTTGGCCGGTGATTCCACCTCTTTTCGGTGTGGGGGAGACACTGGATTTCATGATGCTCACATGATCTATGTCGGTTAAAGTTAAAGTTCCCAATGAATGAATGAGGCCAGCCTCAAATGAAGCACATAATGAAATGAATGATACCAAAGGTGTTAGGATAGGATAATCAAGAGGTGAGCTAGACTCAGGTAATGACATTAGGTTATTCTTGATCATTGCACAGCAAACCCGATGAAAGTCTTAAACTACACCTAGGTATAGCTGGTGTTCACACTGGCCATGAACGAAATGAAATGAAGTACGTATGAATGAATGAAGCAGACTCTGTGTTTGCTAATGAAGACTCCCTAGTTGAGGTCCCATATGTTGAGCCCTCATTTTGGAAAGTCTTAATGTCAAGTCCATGATTCCAAGGTCTCATGGCATATGAATGAATGATATGAAAGAAGCTATGTTTATATGTTATATGCTATGATATGTGCTATATGTAAATGTTATGTGTTGTGTGCAATATGATAATTATGATGATGCATGTTACTCTCATGGCATGACTTTCCTAATCCAAATTGGAAAGCTCATGACTTTCTAATCCAAATTTGGAAAGCTCACTGACTTTCCTAATCCAAATTTGGAAGTTCACTAACTTTCTAATCCAATTTGGCAAGTCCACTGACTTGACTTCCATAATCATGTTGTTAGGAAGAGCTATTCTTTCTCATGCATGTCCTTGGTGTGTGCTTGCATATACCCATACTTAGTACAAGTGTGTACTAACCCTATACAAATACTATTTTAGGTGCAGGCACAGGTGGACGATAGAGCTACAGGATCATTGTTGCAGTTATCCGGACGTCCAGCATTCATCCGGAGTTGGTAGGTCCTCATGCTTTCGAGGATGCTACTGTTTATATTCTAGCTTAGTTTTAGAGTTGAGCTAGTGGAGCATGTTCCACTAGCGTTTCTTTCCTGTTTTTATTCAGACTTTGTATTGGTGCCATTTTGGCAATTATACACCTATTACTTATTGAACTATTTCTTTCAGTTGTTTATCTCTTAATGTTAGATGGTTGATGGTGAACAATTATGAAATGATAAGAATGTTTTATAAGTACGTTAAGAAATAAAAAGTTTCAAATTTTCCGCTAAAATTAACGTAGATGAAGTAAGAATGACGTAAGTAGGCTTGTCTGCGACCTCTGAGAGGTCAACGACGCTGGTCTCGTCTGGGGTCTAGATTCCGGTCGTGACAAAGTTGGTATCAGAGCACTAGGTTAAATTCCGATAATAATGAGTTCACATCAACCACATTGAGTAGTTTCTAAGTCATGGTAGTGAAGTGCACCACTATCCTGGATTAGAGACTGCATGATGCGTAGGAAAACTTCCCTTTTTCTGATCTTATCGTGCTTATCCTAAAGTTTAATTTCTTGGTGTTATGAGCGTGTCTAACATCAATCTTTGTTGTTTTCAGATAATGAATACTAGGAGGACTATTGGTCAGAGGAGAGGAGGTGTAGCTGCTGGGGGCAATCAGGTTCCACCCCAGCCTCCAGCTGAAGGAGTGGCAATGCCAGTTAACCCAGCTGGGTTGACTGATGTTGAGGTGAGGGCATATCTGGCCCAGATGGCACAGGCCATTACTATGCAGGCCCAGGCTATGACTGCCCAGGTCAACCGGCAGGATGTTCAGAGGGAGAACCCACCGGTTCGTAGCATGGCTGACAGGCTGAGGACTTCACGAGGATGAATCCTCCTATTTTCACAGGGTCTAGGACTGCAGAGGATCCCAGGAGTTTGTGGATGAGGTGCATAAGATTCTGGTGGCTATGGGGCCACAGATACTGAGAAGGCTGAGCTGGCTTCCTATCAGCTCAAGGATGTTGCACAGACTTGGTGCAAGATGTGGCAAGATAGCCGAGTTTTGGGGAGTTCCAGTCACTTGGGAGCTGTTCAAGACAGCATTTCTGGAGAGATTCTTCCCAGAGAGATGAGGGAAGCCAAGGTTGAGGAGTTCATCAACCTTAACAAGGCTCTATGACAGTTAGGGAGTATTCCCTGAAGTTTGTTAAGCTATCAAGGTATGTTACTTTCCTTAGTATCTAATAGCAAGGATGAGGTGAGTACTGAAGTTTGTTAAATTATCCAGGTATGCTACTTCCCTTGTGTCTAACAGCAGGGATGAGATGAGCAGGTTCCTCACAGAATCAATGGAGATCTAGAGGAGGAGTGTCGGTCTGCGATGCTTCATGATAATATGGACCTCTCCAGGTTGATGGTGCATGTCCAGCAGGTAGAGGACAGCCGTAAAAAGAGGGTGTTCGTGATGCTAGGAGGCCTAAGCCTCAAGATCAGCAGGTCCCAGCCATGGAGGCCACAGAAACAATTTTGGCGTCCGCAGCAGCCCAGGTTCAAGAAGGGGCAACAGAGTTCTGGGAACTCAAATTTTCAGAGGAGTACAACACCTAGAGGAGGCAGACCTGAGCCCAAGAAGGGCAATGGAGGTGAGATGCAGCGTCCAAAAAAGAATTGTGCTAAGTGTGGCCGAGCTCACAGTGAGAGTGTAGACAGGGCACTAATGCCTGTTTCGGTTGCGGTAAGAGTGGACACATGGTTAGAGACTGCCCACAGAACAGAAGTCAGGGTGGAGGTAATGCTAGCCTAGGCCTAATCCACAGGTGCAACAACAGCCGAGCCTCCTAATATATAAGTATGTTTGTGTGTGTGTGTGTGTGTGCGCGCGCGCGGCGCGTGTAATAAAAGTA
>JAJJBR010002687.1:135005-233678 GCA_022817965.1 Solanum lycopersicoides
AGATTCTATGCCTGAAGGCAGGGAGAAAGCAGGAGAAGGCGGTGAGTGCGGTCCCCACAAGGGGGGTTGCTAAGCAAGATTGCCACCTGCATCTATTCCCCTCACTTATTTATGCTTTACTTTGATCCAGGGTCTACGCTTTCTTTGTAACTCCTTTGCTTGCTCTCACTTTTGAGAAGACTATGTAATCTTTCTATATGAAGGGTCTATGTATACTCGATACGAATATATATGTGTATGTAGCAATCTATGTAAACCGCAATGTAGAAGTAATAAAAAGTTTTTAATTTTTTGTTTTTTGACCTATGAATGTAATGATGAATGCTAAGAGGCTAGTCTTAGTCTTCAAAGAGGACGACAACGCTGGTTATGTCTAGGGGGTGCTCCCGGATGTGACAAACTTGGTATCAGAGCATGAGGTTGAATATACTTGATGTCGATGTCTCTCTCAACCACGTCTATGTAGATTCGTACTCATAATTGTGAAGCGCGCCACACTTATGGATAGGAATCTACGTGATGCTTAGGAAACTCTCTCTTTCTTGGAATCCAATATCGTCCTCTAGAGTATACTTATTATGTACTTTCACCTAAACCTTGTATTTTGGTTATAGGCAATTAATACTCGAAGGAATGCGGCTAGAAGACTTGAGGAAGATATTGTTAATGCGGGAGGTCCTCCTTGTGATCAAGTACCTCCTCTTGAAGGTAACATAAGTGTCATACGGTTTAAAATTTAAGGTACGTCCAAGAACGTCCATGACGTCCGCAAACTAGTTCAAGGAGGTACTAGCGTGCCTTAGCCTATTTGACTTGATTTTAGAAGTCGGAAAATGATGAAAATAGGTGGAAGGATGTCTAACATGTGTTTAAGTTGATTTATGGTAGAAATGCCCGGGTACGACTCCCAAGGAACAATCAAGGGCCATTCAGGAGGACCTTTGCACGTGGAGTCGAACACTGCCTGGGCTCTGTGCACCCACGAAAGGTCATCGACGGGGTGTGTGTTGATCGTCGGGGCTTCGATGCCATCCGTCGACCAACACTTATCCAATTCATTGGAGGGCCTTATGTGCACAGTCTTTGACCAAGAATACGGATGTGCAGCACGGAAGGGGGGGGGTCGTCGACTCACAGACGGACCGTTGGTCGAGGTCTCGTCTGTGAGGGTCCAATTTTCTGCACGTTTTGACTAAGTCTTAAATAACTAATTATGGGATTTGGTGGTTAGTTCGGTATTAAGGGACGTATAATTAACTTAGTTAACACCCTATATAAAGTTATAACCTAATTAAGACTAACTAAACTCTCTTAACTCACAAACCCAAATTCCCTTCCTTCTCTCTTCTCTCTCTCTAGTGAAGAACTCCATTGAAGACCAAGCTAGGGGAGGTTTTAGAGGCTGTAAAGGGACTAATTCACCATGAATTCTTCATCAAACATTGAGGTATGATATCTAATTGACCTTTGAGACCTCTTTCCTCAAAGGGTTCCTTCAAAGTATTTTCAAAATTGAGTTTTCATGTGGGTCCTTCCCAATCTCGAAATTTATGTTATGAATTGATCCTTTTAGGATTTCTTTTCGATATCATGAATATATTAACATGTATTATAAATTATATATGATATATCTTGATTGTTTGGCATAGTTTGTAGAAGATGACCTTTACCCCTTAACCTTACGTTATGATCTTGATATGAATTAGGATGTATTGGTTCAATTGACATGGTTATTGGTTGAATTACTAAAAGATGATGTTTTTATACTAATCATGAATGAAATAGGATGAATTGTAGTCGTTCATGCTAGTTCTTGAGAAGTTATCTAGGTTATGATGTATGTTGTTAATTGACCTAAGTATATTGTCTTAAGCTTTTATTTAGTATTGAATTGTGATGTAGTGACCCTTCTAGCCTTGTTTTCATGTTGGTCATTGAATTATGATGATGTTATACCTTAAATGGGTAGAATTAATGTGATGGTAAGACCTTTATGATGAGTTATGAAGGAGAATTCGTAAGTCGTATGAACCCTATTCTTTACTTCAAATTATGGTTAATTGTGATTAAGTCATGATGTTGTGTTGGAGTATGCCTTGTATTAAGATTGATAGGGTTGGAATGATGTTGAATTGAAATGTCTTGACTATGGGTGAGGTTGAATTAGATGTAAATGTTATAATGATGGCGACGACTACCAATGTGCCTTATCATGAATGAATATGTAAATGTGTTAACCTCACTTATGTGAATTGTAATGAAAGGACTATACTCTTGCAATTCTTATTGAATTTTGATGATGATGATTATACAAGGGCTAGACCCTATGACCTAAAATAAGTTATGACAACTAATAAAGGCAATAAAGATATTTCAAAAAAGAACTCTAGCTTAGCGCGGAGTGATCTTGTGTCACATCCAGGGAGCACCCCTAGACGCAACCGTCGTCGTCGTCCTCTTTGAGGACTAAGACTAGCCTCTTAGCATACATCATTACATTCATAGGTTAAAAATATGGAAAATTTAAAAAAAATTATCATACATTGAGGTTTACATAGAACTCTACATACACATAATATATTAATATCGAGTATACATAGACCCTTCCTATAAGAAGATTACATATTCTTCTACTTTTATTGCACGTATATAGTATAAGATAGTCTCATAGGAAGACTATAACATTGTCTCATATTAAACCATCTAGATAAGAGTATCACAATTTGTGCATAGCACTTACATCAACAATTATAGCCATATATAGGCTTTATAATTATAGTACCAAAATGAAAGAGAATTAAGAAAGTGTCTTTACGACTAAACAACATCCAATAGGTAGATAATGGCATCGTCCTCGGAAAGTGAGGACCTACAAAACTTTGAAAATAAGAATCTAAGTAGTCTTCAAAGCCTTCTCTAACATCAACGGCCGGATCCTACATTTGTAGTAAACATCAAACATGGGTTCGTACAAACTTGTACTAAGTATGGGTATATGCACATAGACAAGTGAAATCATGCTAAAAATGACATTTGATCAAACCATTATAAAGTACTTTGTAAAGCCTTATGCACAATTAATAACCCATATAAGCCAATACTCACATAATCAATAGGTCAAACCCATGTACAACACAAGACCAACATCAACAAGTAATAGTCAAGTCAACATATACAAAAGTTCATAAAATCATATTATAAGCAAGACCCTTACTCATAACACACCATTTATCCTACAAGTGCAATGACCAGCAAAGCCCCATAACCTTACTTAATAAAGTAAAAGAAACAAAGGACCACAAATAATGCCTAACTCAACATAACATAACATCAATAATAACCATCACCATGTTTAGCAATATAGACCAATAGCATGTTCATAAATGAAACTAACATCATATGGGATCATTAACATGTGAAGTCAACATAAGCATAAAATTTTATTATTAAATCATTATATCATAAGAACAACCTTCTAGGACTTCCCTCAAAGCCAACTAGTGCAATGCCTAAGTAGAGTCCCATACCCCTACCTAGAATAAGCCAACCTCTCAAGTCACCCTATCTAGAGTTCACATCATTACTTCAATTTACTTTCGGGAACCCTTGACTTAACCGACGTAGACCACCAGAGCTAAGTGTGGAATCCGGTATTGTAAAACCTTACACGGATGGAAGGTGGTCTACCGGCCAAAGTAGAACCAAAGATAAACGTAGCTTTCTGGGTGGATCCACTAGTTAGTCTTCCTATGGTGGCAACATAGTTCAAGAACTAAGAGATAGGTATGATATCTCTACATTCCATTTGGAAATTGGAGCCTCCTCTCATGAGAATCCATTGCGGGAGTGTCCCTCATAGGGGAGTCAACACCTCATATGTAACTATAGGGTGAATCTTCCTCTATCGGAAGTCAACATATCCCATTGTCAAGTTTACTCGGTGCAAAGCTAAGTCCCTTTTGAAATGTCTTTCTTTATTAATCATCCCTTAGTTTAGGTCATAGGGTCTTTTCCATGTATAATCATAGTCGTCTAGCTCAATAGGTGTTGGATGAGGATATCTTTTCATGGCAACCCTGACATGTGAGATTAGCATATCATCATCATGATTTCATAACAAGGCACATGGGAAAGTCATCACAAACCTTATATAATTTCATCTTAAGAATAATCTCACAATAACTTAGTCAAGACATTTCAATTCAACATCATACCAACACCTATGTAGGCTATTCACAAGGTATACTTCAATTGAACCACATCACCAATCACAAACCATCATACTTGAAGTAAAGGTTAGAATCATGAAGACTTACAAAATCTCCTTCAAAAGCCATAATCATGGTCTTACCATCAACCAACTAATTACATACAATAATAGGTGTAGTAACATCAATCAATAGTAATTAATACTAAGAACTAGGTCAATTGCATCATAACTATCCCAATTAACATCAATTCATAACCTAGGGTTACGGGAATTAGGGCTCATCATGAAATCATCAAGAAATAGATCAAATCCAAACAATACATTACCCTAGTAAATCCATACATGAATTAGAATAGATAAAATAAGTCTAATAATCAAATCATTCTTCAATTCCCATCAATTGATGACCAAGATCCAATATTTTGGAAATTGGGGAAGGGAACATGATCAACATGAAATTGCATCAATTAACATCAATTAATCAATAATCTATACTCAATTAGTCATAGGAAATCACAATTTATCATCAATTTTATGTTTAGAAGAAAACCCAATAGAATTGGAAAACCCCATGGTATTGGGTAATTTGAAAATCAACTTTTAAAGGACCTCTTGGGGAAAGGAATCCCAAGAGTGAAGAACTCATACCTTAATGAAGATTAATCCACGAAATTGAACTGAAATCCTAGAGAAATCAACCTTCTTCTTCAAGCTTTCTTCCTTCTTCAATGGAGGAATTGGGGAGAGAGGTGAGAGCTATTGGGTTTTGTTTTGGGAATTGGGTTTGGATGAGTGAATAATGAATTAAAATGAAACTTAGGCTACATATAATCACCCCTTTATATTATCCAAAACACCCCTTATTTAAATGGGTCTTTTTGTGAAGTCAAAATGTCAAAAATACGATTTTACTGATTATGGGAAGTGGCTCTGCGTCGCGGGGCCATAACGCATTTTATTGATCAAAAATAATTTGAGGCAGTGAGGTCTGTGTTGGTTGCGCGTCGTACAGAAGCCATCAGATTGTTGACTTTCGCAGGCTGCTTTGGCATCCTGTCTACCCATGTTGGCGTCTTTCTCCTTCACCCTTCGGGTGGTCCTTGGGGCGTCGTTATTGGGCATTTAGACCCTCTATACTATACTCTAGCTAACCAAAGTATTTTTAAAAGTTTTAGGCTTCATTTGACCCTCCGAAACTATCCCCAAACATAGCGACGTCAACTAGTTCAATTAAGCTACTTTCCGAAGGTCATGGACGTTCTTTGACGTCTTCACTCTAAAACTTCTTGAATGACTTATATACATTATTTTATGTCTTAAAAAAGTATTTAAACCTTTATATACTCATGTTAGGCTCTAGATTCGGTCTTGACTTTTCGGAGTGTTATACTATCCCCTCCTTAGGAACATTCGTCCCCGAATGTCAGTAAACATTTAATAGGGAAAGGAATCCCAAGACTAGAAGCCCAACCAACAATATACATCACCAATATGAGTTACAACTCAAATCAACATAACAATTGACATTTACACAATGACTCAAAACATCAATTTTAACACATAAGGCTCGAAGTCACAACATGAGAAATTTCCTTCTCACCATAACAACATTAGATCAACATATCATTAAACAGCCAATTATGCCAAAGTTCCTTTCTCAACATACCAATATTCTCAATATCACATTATGATGACAACAATTTACCAAATAAACAAATAAGTGCAAGTAAAGAAAAAGAGCATTTTTCTATGATAATTCATTTTAGCATAAACCTTTTTACCATAAATATGCACAACTTTGCAAAACAAGTTAAATTCAAAGTAACTCATTACTTTTCATTATTAAGAAGAAAAACTAACGTTAATTAGCAAAGAGCTAAAGATAATGGGACTTCATGTCGGTCTCGGCCTCCCAAGTCGCCCTTTCAAGTAGGTGGTTTCTCCATAGTACCTTCACGGAGGCCACCTCTTTATTCCTCAACTTCTTCACTTGTCGATCAAAGATTTGAACCGGAACCTCCTCATAGGAGAGGTTCTCATCCACTACAAGACCTTCAATAGGAAGAATGTACTCGGGATCACCAATGCACTTCTTAAGCATGGACACATGGAAAACCGGGTGAACCAAAGATAGCTCACTAGGTAATCTTAACTCGTAAGCAACCTTGCCCACTCGTTGCAAAATTTCACAGGGAACCACATAGCGAGGGATCAACTTTCCTTTCTTGCCAAACCTCATCACCCCTTTCATAGGTGAAATTTTTAAATACACTTTATCACCTTCTTCAAACACTAGCTCTCTTCTCCTATTGTCGGTATAATACTTTTGCCGGCTATAGGCTGTTTTCAATCGGTCCCTTATCAAATGGTCATTCTTCAAAGCATCATAAAGAAAATCGGGACCAAAAAGTGAAAACTCACCAACTTCAAACCACCCTACCGGAGATCTACATATCCTACCATAGAAAGCTTCAAAATGAGCCATGGATATGGATGAATGGTAACTATTGTTATAAAAAAATTCCACCAAAGGGAAGTTCTCATCCCAACTTCTCTTTAAGTCGATGACACAAGATCTAAGCATATCTTCTAGAGTTTGAATAGTACGCTCCGCTTGACCATCCGTTTGGGGATGAAAAGCGATGCTCAACTTTACTATTGTACCCAACCCTTTTTGAAATGATCTCCAAAACCTAGATGTGAATTGTGCGCCCCTATCCGATATGATGCATAATGGAATACCATGAAGACTCACAATCTCATCTATGTAGATCTTTGCATAATCCTCCGCCGAGTAAGTGGACTTAACAAGAATAAACTGAGCGGATTTGGTCAATCTATCCACTACTACCCATATTGAATCATGTTGCCTTCTCGTCTTAGACAAACCCACTATAAAGTCCATGTTAATATCTCCCCACTTCCAAGTAGGAATTCGGATATCTTGAAGTAAACCACTCGGCTTTAAGTGTTCGGCTTTCACTTATTGGCAATTTGGACACTTTGCAACAATATCCGCTATGTCCCTTTTCAAGCCATCCCACCAAAACACTCCTCTAAGGTCATGATAAATCTTAGTAGAACCCAGATGAATAGAGTAACATGCTCGATGAGCTTCCTCAAGGATCCTACTCCTCAAATCATCCACATTAAGAACACACAATCTCCCTTGGTACCTAAGAACACCTTCCCCCCCCCTCATCGGGATAAAGACTCATTCATCTTACTAAGAACCGATTCTTTAAAATCCATCAACAATGGATCAAGGTGTTGGTTAGACTTCACTTCAACCACCAAAGACGATTCAGAGTTATGGTGGATCACAAGGCCACAATTTGGGGAATCTTCCAAACTTACACCCAAATGATCCAACCTATGAACATCTTTCACTAGGTTTCTCTTGGATTCTTCCACGTGGGACACACTTCCTATGGAAAATCGACTTAGAGCATCCGCTACCACATTAGCCTTGCCAGTGTGATAGAGAACACTCATATCATAGTCTTTCAACAACTCTAACCATCTCCGTTGTCGGAGATTTAACTCCTTTTGAGTGAAACATATTGGAGACTTTTATGGTCTTTATACACATAAACATGAACCCCATAAAGATAATGCCTCCATATTTTACAGGCAAATACCACGACTGCTAACTCAAGATCATGAGTCGGATAATTCTTCTCATGAACGTTGAGTTGCCTAGAAGCATAGGCTATAAGTTTTCCATGTTGCATAAGAACACCCCAACTCGACTCGGGATGAATCACAATAGACCACAAAACCCTTAGTACCTCCGGTAGAGTCAATACCGGAGCGGAAGTAAGCCTATCCTTCAATATTTTGAAGCTCTTTTCACATGCCTCCGACCACTGAAATTTCACATTCTTTTGGGTCAGGGTTGTCAAGGGGGAAGCAATGGATGCAAACCCATCGACAAACCTTCTATAATAACTGGCTAGGCCTAAGAAACTCCTAATATCCGTAGGAGCCAAAGGTCTAGGACAATTTTTCACCGCTTAGGTCTTTCTTGGATCAACCTCCACACTCACTAGAGATAATATTACCAAGAAAAGCTACCAACCTAAACCAAAACTCACATTTGTTATACTTGGCAAACAATTGGTGTTCCTTAAGAACTTGCAAAACCACTCTCAAATGATCCATGTTTTCACCCTCATTCTTGGAATATACCAAGATGTCATCAATGAACACAATAACAAATTAATCTAGGTAACTTCGAAACACCCTATTTATTAGGTACATAAACACCGCCAGAGCATTAGTGAGACAAAAGTAAATTACTAATAACTCATAGTGACCATATCTACTTCGAAATGCCGTATTGGGAATACCTTAACCTCTCACCCTAAGTTGGTGATATCCCTATCTCAAGTCAATCTTTGAAAAGTAACTCGCACTTTGGAGTTGATCAAATAAATCATCAATCCGAGGGAGAGGATATTTACTATTGACTGTGACTTTATTGAGTTGACGGTAATCGATACACATTCTAAGGGACCTATCCTTGTTCTTCACAAACAATACCGAGGCACCCCATGGAGAAATACTAGGCCGAATAAAGCCCTTGTCTAGTAAGTCTTTGAGTTGAGCCATCAATTCTTTCAATTTGGCCAGAGTCATCCAATAAGGAGGAATTGAAATGGGATTTGTATCCGGTATAAAGTCTATACCAAAGTCAATTTTGCATTCGGGAGGAATACCGGGAAGATTATTAGGAAAGACCTACGGAAATTCTCTCACTACGGGGACCGAATCAATGGGAGGAATCTCGGAGTCTAAATCTTGGAATCTTACTATATGGTATAAACACCCTCTAGAGATCATTCTACAAGCTTTCAAATAAGAAATGATACAACCTCTAGGAAGAGAATCCCCTCCCACTCCCACTCTAAAACAGGTTCATTTGGAAAGTTAAACTTCTTCACTCTTGTTGTACAATCTATGGTAGCGAAGCAATCATGCAACCAATCTATACCCAATATAACATCAAAATCAACTATATTAAGTTCTAATAACTCCACATGAGTAACTCCATTGGGAAACATTATAGGACAATTTCTATATACTCTCTTAGCAATAACCGACTCACCTACCGGGGTAGTCACCGTAAAAGATTTATTCAAAATATCGGGAAAAATGTCAAAAATTTTAGCTACTGGAGGAGTAACAAATGACAAAGTAGCATCGGGATCAAGTAAATCATAAACATAAATAGAAAAGACTTTCAATATACCGGTCACCACATCGGCAGAAGTCTCTTGCTCACACCTAGAGCGGAGAGCATAGAAGAAATTTTTCTTCGGAGTATCATCGTTTAAACCACTTGATTGTTTACTCCCCTTGTCTTTAACCTTCAAATTAGGGCAATCTCTCACCTTGTGACCCCTTTTTCCACAACTAAAACAATTGCGCGTTCAACTAAGCTTTCACCAAAGTGACCTTTCCCACACTTGGTACAAGTAGCCTTCTCATTAGAAGAGTTTACACTCGTTCCATTTTGGGACTTAGGCTTAGAAACCTTATCATCTCTAGAATTATGGAAATTACAATGAACTTCATTGGAGAACCTTTTCTTGAACTTAGGCTTGTCTTGAATGTCAAGCATATCCTTTGAAGAACCACCATCAAAAGACCTTTCCCTATTGGTATCTCTACTCTTCATCTTCACCCTAGTCTCTTCTACTTTTTGAGCATGCACCATGAGACGAGAAATGTTCATATTATCATGTAGCATATTCGAACAACATTCTTCTTTCCAGTCATCCGACACTTCCGTCAGAAAGCGGCTCATTTGATCTCTAGGGTCGGAAACCAAAGAAGGAGCATATCTTGACAATTTAATGAATTTTAAAGATTAGTCAAGTACACTCATACCTCCTTGACGATGGTTGATGAATTCTTCCAGTTTGGCTTCTCTTTTCTCTGTAGGAAAGAACCTGTCAAGAAAAGCCTTCTTGAAAATCTCCCATGTCACCGGTCCACCCCTTAGAGAACTATTGTCTCTCCATTGGACGTACCAATTTTGGGCCACATCGTAGAGTTGGTAAGTGGCTAATTTGGCTTTCTCACTAGTAGTCAACCCCATGGCATAGAGAATCTTGTAGATTTCATCAATGAACTCTTGAGGATCTTCGTCATCTTTGGACCCATAAAAAGAAGGAGGATTCATCCTAGTGAAATTCCTCAAATAGGAGACCATGGTGCTAACTTGTTAATTTCCTCGGGGTACCATCTCCCGATTGCTTGGGCCGACATAGCTTGTGTTTTAGTAGTAACGGATTGTGCTTGGGTAGTAATGGCTTGGGCCATTTGCATAAAAGTTGACCTTATATCCACATACGCCATGGGAGGAGGAGCAACCAGAACTTGATCACCCATAGCAACTTCTTCAAGTGGAGGCACTTGGTTGTCTTATGCTCCCGCATTAGCAATGCCTTCCTCGGACCGTCTTGCGGCTGATCATTGGGTATTCATACCTATAAACATCATACAAGGTTTAGGTGAAAGCACACATAAAGTAGACTCTAGAGGCACGACATAGGATTACAAGAAGATGAGAGTTTCCAAAGCATCCCATAGTCTGTTATTCATAAGTGTGGCGTGCTTCACAATTATGATTAAGAATCTACGTAGACGTGGTTTAATGAGACATCAATCTTAAAGATATTCAACCTCAAGCTCTCATACCTAGTTTGTCACATTAGGGGAGCACCCCCTAGATGCAACCGGCGTTGTCGTCCTCTTTGAGGACTAAGAGTAGCCTCTTAGCATACATCATTACATTCATAGGTTAAAAATGCGGAAATTGGAAAACATTTTAGTGTACATTGAGGTTTACATAGACCTCTACATACACATAATATATTAATATCGCGTATACATAGACGCTTCATATAAGAAGATTACATAGTCTTCTGCTTTTATTGCACATATATAGTATAAGATAGTCTCATAAGAAGTCTATAACATTGTCTCATATTAAACCATCTAGAAAAGAGTATCTCAAGTTGGGCATAGCCCTTACATCAACAATTATAGACACATATAGGCTTTATAATTATAGTACCAAAATGAAAGAGAATGAAAAAAGTGTCTTTAAGACTAAACAACATCCAATAGGTAGATAATGGCAATGTCCTCAGAAAGTGAGAACCTACCGAACTTGGAAGATAAGAATCCAAGTAGTCTTCATAGCCTTCTCTAATATCAACAGCCGGATCCTACGTTTGTAGTAAGCATAAAACATGGGTTAGTACACACTTGTACTAAGTATAGGTATATGCACATAAACAAGTGAAATCATGCTAAAGAGGTCATTTGATCAAACCATGCTAAAGTACTTTGAAAGCCTTATGCACAATTAAGAACACAAATAAGCCAATACTCATATAAGCAACAGGTAAAAACCATGTACAACACAAGACCAACATCAACAAGTAATAGTCAAGTCAACATATACAAGAGTTCATAACATCATAATATAAGCAAGAACCTTACTCATAACCCACCATTTAGCCTACAAGTGCAATGATAGAGCAAAGCCCCATAACTTTAATCAATCAAGTAAGAAAAACAAAGCACCACAAATAATGCCTAACTCAACATAACGTAACATCAATAATAGCAATCATCATATTTAGCAATATAGACCAATAGCATGTTCATAAATGAAACTAATATCGTATAGGATCATTAACATGTAAAGTCAACATAAGCATAATATCTACTTTATAAAATCATTATATCATAAGACTATCCTTCGAGGACTTACCTCAAAGCCAACTAGCGCAATGCCTAGGTAGAGTCCCATACCCCTACCTAGACTAAGCCAACCTCTCAAGTCACCATATCTAAATTTCACATCATTACTTCATTTTACTTTTGGGAACCCTTGCCTTAACCGACATATACCACAAGAGCTATGTGTAGAATCCGGTGTTGTAAAACCTTACACCGATGGAAGGTGGTCTACAGGCAAAAGTAGAACCAAACATAAACGTAGATTTCTTGGTGGATCCACTATCTAGTCTTCCTATGGTGGCAACATAGTTTAAGAACTAAGAGATAGGTATGATATCTCTACATGCCATTTGGCAATTGGAGCCTCATCTCATGGGAATACATTGGGTGATTGTCCCTCATATGGGAGTCAACACCTCATATGGAACTATAGGGTGAATCTTCCTCTATGGGAAGTCAACACCTCCCATTGTCAAATTCACTCAGTGCTAAGCTAAGTCCCTGTTGAAATCTCTTTATTTATTAATCATGACTTAGTTTACGTCATAGGGTCTATCCCTTGTATAATCGTAGTCGTTTAGCTCAATAGGTATTGCATGAGAATATCCTTTCATGGCAACCCTGACATGTGAGATTAGCATATCATCATCATCATTTCATAACAAGGCACATAGGGAATTCATCACCAACCTTATATCATTTCATATTAAGCATAATATCACAATCACATAGTCAAGACATTTCAGTTCAACATCATACCAACACCTATGTAGTCTATTCACAAGGTATACTTCAATTGAACCACATCACCAATCATATACCATCATACTTGAAGTAAAGGTTAGGATCATGAAGATTTATCAAATATCCTTCAAAAGCCATCATCATGGTCTTACCAACAACCAACCAATTACATCCAATAATAGGTATAGTAACATCAATCAATAGTAATTAATACAAAAACTAGGTCAATTGCATCATAACTATCCCAATTAACATCAATTCATAACCTAGGGTTAGGGGAATTAGGGTTCATCATGAACTCATCAAGAAATAGATCAAATCCAAACAATACATTACCCTAGTCAATCCATACATTATTTATAATAGAGAAAACAAGTCTAACAATCAAATCATTCTTCAATTCCCATCAATTCATGACCAAGATCCAAGATTTGGGAAATTGGGGAAGGGAACATGATAAACATAAAATTGCATCAATTAACATCAACTAATCAATAATCTATACTCAATTAGTCATAGGAAATCACAATTTATCATCAATTTAAAGTTTAGAAGAAAACCCATTAGAATTGGAAACCCCCATGGAATTAGATAATTTGGAAATCAACTTTTAAAGGACCTCTTGGGAAAAGGAATCCCAAGAGTGAAGAGCACATACCTTAATGAAGATTAATCCACGATATTGAAGTGATATCCTAGAGAAATCAACCTTCTTCTTCAAGCTTTCTTCCTTCTTCAATGGAGGAATTGAGAAGAAAGGAAGTAGAGAAAGGTGAGAACTTTTGGTTTTATTCTGGGAATTGGGTTTGGATGACTGAATAATGACTTAAAATGACCCTTAGGCTATATATAATCACTCCCCTAAATCACCCAAAATACCCCCCACTTAAATGGGTATTTTTGTGATGTCAAAATGTCAAAAATACGATTTTACCGAGTCTGGGAGGTGGCTCCCCGTCGCGGGGTCATCTGGAATTTTATTTCTCAAAAATAACTTGAGGAAGTGAGGTCCTTGTTGTCTGCGCGTCGCACAGAAGCCCTACGATTCTTGACTATTGCAGGCTGTTTTGGCAGCGTGTCCAACCATGTTGGGGTCCGACTCGTTGACCCTTTGGGTGGTCCTTCGGGCGTCGTTATTGGATGTTTAGACACTATATACTACACTCTACCTAATTAAAGTCTTTTTTTACAATTTTTAGACTTCATTTGACCCTCATAAACCATCCCCAAACATAGCGACGTCAACTAGTTCAATTAAGCTAGTTTCTGGACGTCATGGGTGTTCTTTGACGTCTTGACTCTAAAATAGTATTTAAACCTTTATATACTCATGTTAGGCTCTAGATTAGGTCTTGACTTTTCGGAGTGTTACATCTTGTATGTGAGGGGGTGACACTTTCCTAAAAAGGGAAGGTAGAGTTCACTATGGTCCTCACGGGGTGGATAGCCTCATGACCCAAATAGGGTATAGAGTGATGTTTCAAAGACGGCCCCAAGTTCCTTAAACTATGTTGCCACCATAGGAATACTAACTAGTGGATCCACCTAGATTTTATGTTCATGCTAGATTTTACCTTGGCCGGTAGACCACCTTCCATCGGTGTAAGGTTTTACAACACCGGATTCCACACTTAGCCCTTGTGGTCTATGTCGGTTAAGGCAAGTGTTCCCTAAACTAAAAATGCAGTAATGAAGTATAAACTAACTAGGGTGACTTGAGAGGTTTGAATTAGCATAGGTAGGGGTATTGGACTCTACATATGCCTTGCACTAGTTTTCCTTGATGGAAGCTTTAGAAGGTTGATATTATGTATGTATATGATAATGAATGCAAATGATGATAGTATAATTACTTTACATGTAAATGATATTATATGGTTATTGATATTCATATGAACATATGTTTGGTCTATATTGCTAAAGTATGATGTTATGTATCCCTAAAGGTTATGTTATGCAAAGTTGGAAATTAGTCATGGTTCTTGTTGGGTTACTTGATTGAGTAAGGTTATGGGCTTTACTTGGTCATTGCACTTGTTGACTTTATGAATATCCATGGGTAGGTGTCTTGCTTTATTGTGATATGATGAACTGTTATTCATGCTTGTGATGTTATTCCTTGATGATAGGATTGTCTTAGATTATGAGTTCAAGTATGTTTATATGCATATTACTACTTTGACTTAATGAATATGTCTTGTTGATTGGTATGGTTTGCTTGGTTCTGCATAAGACTTTCAAAAGGTAATATAGCAAGTTTTAACTAAATGTCCCTCTCTAGCATGATTTGATCTTATATGTGCATATGGTCTCATACTTAGTACATGTGGTGTGCTAACCCCATTTTATCTCTTTTCCCCAACATTTTAGGTTCTAGTCGTTGAAAGCTCTTTGAGCCAACTTGAAGAAGACTTGGACATTCTCAATCATCCAGGTGGGTAGGTCCTCCCTTTCTGAGGGCGATGCCAATATCAAGTTAATGAAGTATTTTTTAGTTTTAAGACTCATATGTTCTTTCTATTTTCATTTAGTACGGATTGTATAAAGCCTATATGTGGCTCTCTTTCACATTGATGTATGGGCTATGCCCAAATTGCTAATCTTGTTAGATGGTTATGAGATGAGATAATCTCTAAGACTATGTTCTATATTATATATATACTTATGTGCAATAAAAGTAGAAGACTATGTAATTTTCCTGTTCGAAGGGTCTATGTATACTCGACACGAATATATTATGTGTATGTAGAGGTCTATGTAAACATTAATGTAGAAGTAATAAATGTTTTTAATTTTTCCGTATTTTTGACCTATGAATGTAATGATTAATGCTAAGAGGCTAGTCTTAGTCCTCAAAGAGGATGACGACACCGGTTACGTCTAGGGGGTGCTCCCCGGATGTGACACTAGTCATACCAACGTACAAGCAACTCAAACAACACTTTTGCAATGTCAACAGACTTTGAACAAGACTTGGAATTCCTCAATCATCCAAGTTTGGTAGGTCCTCACTTTCCGAGGGCAATGCCAATATCAAGATTCTTAAGTTGTTTTATTTGTAATGCTCATATGTTCTTTCCTTTTATTTAAGTACGAACTGTATAGCCTATATTAGTCTCTATTACATTGTTGTATGGGATATGCCCAATTGAGATATTCTTGTTTTCGATTGTTATGAGATGAGACACTCTTTTAAGACTATGTTATATCTTATATATATATATATATATATATATATCTATGTGCAATAAAAGTAGAAGATTGTGTAATATTTTTATACGAAGGGTCTATGTATACTCGATATGAATATACATATTATGTGTATGCGAGAGGTCTATGTAAACCTCATGATAGATAAAAAAATTTTAAAGTTTGTGCATTTTAACCTATGAATGTAATGATGTAAACTAAGAGGCTAGTCTTAGTCCTCAAAGAGGACAATGATGCCGGTTACGTCTAGGCGGTGCTCCCTGTATGTGAAATCAATCTCCTAAAGCCTAATTTTATAAAGTAATAATAATAAATGCTTTTTAATAAAGGGAACTTTGCTTAGCACTGAGTGAACTTGTGTAAGATCCCGAAAATAACTTAGGTTAACTAGAGCCTAACATTGTTGTCAAGATGGTCTAAGGTACTAAATAAGTCTATTATATGGTATTGAGGCAGTAGCTAAGAGTTTAGGTGCATTGGAAGTCAAACGTCAAGGGACGACCAAGATGTTGGACAACTAAGTCATCTATGTGCCTCATATGTGGTTCTATTTTTTTATGTGTTATTAATGATTTTGTGAGGTCTTTAAATGATTTATTATGAGGTATATAGGAAGTGTGTCAAGTTTCGTGAAGTTTAGAGGTCAAACGCTCAAGAACGTCCATGATGTTCGAAAGATGTGCCTTGAAATGACCTTCTGTGTCTAGGCATGTTTCATTGAGTTTTACGTGTTCGTTTTGGGTGAAATTCATGTGAGAGGTTCTATACTCATATAAAAGCATGTTTGGAGTGGAAAAGTCTGGGCAAAAATCCCCAAGGACCATCCAAGGGTCCTTGAGGAAGGACCCAAAGTTGGTGTCAAGGCTGCCCAAGACAGCCCAAACCACGGAAGGCAATCGATGCCCAGTGGGTCAGTCGACGCCCAGTGGGTGGTGCTCCGTCGATTGGGACTTATCTTCGGGAAGGAGGAAGCCTTAGACAAGTCTCAGTCCCAGACCACGGACTAGAAGGATGGTCCGTTGGTCAAGGTACGGACCGTCGATGGGCAACCGTCGATGCTGCTGTCTCCTGCGCAGTTCACTGCCAAGTTGAGGGGTGAACTTGTAAATTCACCCCACTTACAAATAAGAGTATTGGCGGTTCCTAAGGGTCTTTTGGGTATTTTAAATGTGTATTTATGTCTTTAACACTTAGAAGGTTTCATTCTTCAAAATCAAAAACCCAAAATCCCTTAGAAATTCCTTAAGACTCCATTGAAGCCAAAACTCAAGGAAGAGCTTGGATTGGAGATTTGGGTGAAGATTTTTCATCAAATTGAAGGATTATAATTTTTGAGGTATTGTTTTTCATCCTTGAAACCCGTTTCATCAAGAAGCCGGACTTTCAAAGATGTTTTCTAAAGTTTTCAAAGTTGAACTTGACCTATTTCATGATCTACCATTGGTTCTTGCATTAATGGTTTTTTAAACGTTGATTATGGATTGAATTGTTATTGTAATGATAATTTTAACCTAAATAACCTATGAACCCATGTAATTGATGAACCCTAGTTTTGACTAATTTATGAGTTACTTGATATTGGTCTAATGCTTATGAATTAATATGTAGTTTCTTATGGGTGTTCTAATGATGTAAGAATTGTATTCAATTGATATCTAATTGGTCTTAAATTGATAAATATATATTGAATTGACTTAGATTTAATCGGGAATTATAGTGTATGCATTGAATTGATGTTCATTGCCATGGGTAAGGGCCTTGTGATGTTGAATTGGGTGATTTTGCATTGGATTGAAGTGTTGATGATGGAGTGATGGTACGCTTACCTATTTCACTTTATATAATGTTAATTAGACATCAATTATGTTGTGATTTCTTTGGTCCACTTATGGTGGCGGTGTTATGTGAATTGATGTGGCCTTGTCGGCACTACTTGAAGTATTATGTTGATTTGTGTAGTTGATTATGTGAAGTATGATCATATATACCTATGTGAAGTAATGTTAGTATGTGTTATTCTATTGATACTATTTTGGTAATCTTGTTAGACTAATGACTATGTGTTGTGTGTAGTCTTAGAGTTGATGCATGATTGTTTCCTACTTGGCTATATGAGTCTATAATGGTTATATTGATGATGATATAGTAGTGTATCGGATGACTTTAATATGATAATATTTGTTTCTATGTGCTTCTATAATGACATGTAATATGTGCTAAAGTAAATTCATGATGTGTCTTGTTTAGGTAGACTTGTGTCCCTTACTTGATGCTTGTATGAATATAAATATGTGATGTCTTGACTTAGGATGCTAAATTGTCTTATTCTTGAATGAATGAATGATGTGAGACCTTGAATGATGATAATAGGGTCCTTATGTGAAACCTTGAACCTAGAAGGTAAGGTCATGATACTTGAAATCGAAAGTCGTAATGGTATCCTTCATGTAATATAATGATGAACTTAAGGTTGATTGGATGGAGCGACATCATATCAATCCTTAGGAAAGTCATGCTGAGCTTCTTGTAACCATTGGAAGGTAGCCCTAGAGTGCCTCTTTGGTAGGGTAAATGTGATTGGGTTAGGAATATAATGTAAGACCCTATGTATGAACCTTAATGTGATGTACCTATGAGAACAAAGGCTAGCACCGAGTGAGTATGGCAATGGAAGTAGTTCTAGTTAAAGTATGAGGCTATAATACAAAGAAGCCCTTCATATTCCTTAACCATATGCCTACATGGGATGTGTCAAAGTTCTACCATTGGCAAGTAGAACAACCTCATCGGAGTAGGATAGAACTCCGGATTCCATGTTTTTCTACCATGGTCTATGTCGGTTATTGCCTATTCTCATCATATGGGATACTTACTAGCATTAGAGAAGTTCTACGAGGTTTAGGTGGTGGTATGAGACGCTATCTAGACATTGAACAATAGGCTTTGAAGGTGTTAATTGGAGTCCATAGGTCTTCTCCAAGACCATTACTTGAATGTCCCTATATGATGAATGTCTCTTGAATGAACTAATGAATGAATGACTTATGTTAGAAAGTATGAAAATCCATGACTACCTAATATAAAGTGACTTAACGATTCCTTAGCTAAAGTGTGAAGAGGGCATATGGGATGATCTCTTCATGTCTTATCTATAAAAGTCTTGAGAATGACTCTAGTTAGGGAAGTTGGTTGTTATGTTTGACATGATCTAAACTTAGGAAGTCTTAAGGATTATTTAGGTAACCTTGAAGAGGGTGTATGGGCTTTCTCTTCTAGGAGTACTTAAGTAAGTCTTTTTATAACCTTGGTGAGCGAGATTGTCATATCTTATATGTTATGTATGTTGGTGTATTGTAAGTGTGTATGTGTATCATTATGAGTAATCTTGAGAATCGTTTAGGCACATTTAGAGAGGGTGTATTGGCGGTCTCTCTTTGTGTGACTTAAGTGAATCTTGGGATAGCTTTAGTGAGAAGACTACATGCTAGAAGGTGTGTTTGGTGAATGACTAAGCACTTCACTGTAACAGTGAAGTCCCTTCACTGTACAATGATTTGAGTTATTGTTATGTAGCTCCAAAAATTATGATATTTGGTTTACATGATTTCTCATGTGTTTCTAAGTTGATGAATGTTATTCTTATGATTATTTTACGATATTTAAAAGAAAAGATGAATATTTCCAATAAATGTCCGTTTTCATGATTTTTATGCATTGCCATACTTAGTACATGTGGTTGTACTAATCCATGCTTTTATCTATCTCTTTAGTTGTTTTTAGGTGAGGAACATTTGGGAAGCAAGCCTTTGACCGTAGCATCGTTCAAGAGAAGTTGAAGTATGTCCTCAATTGACTCGAGGATATATATAGATGTCTTTTATGTCTTTTATTTCGAAGTATTGTAATAGACCAAGTATTTCTATATTCGTATTGTGTATGGGCCGTGTCCCAAGTATTCTCGTGTCTTAAGTTTGATGAGATTGAGACTTAGCATTTCCCGCATGAGTAGAGGCACGCAGGCAAGCACATAGAAAAGTAGTCTTTCTCCGCGGCAAGCATATTCAAGTACCGAACAGCCCGAGGAGTAGGCTTCCTGATGCTGAACTCTATTCCTTAGGTTCAGAGGTTCATAGGTTCGTAGGAGGAGCCTTATGTCGTAGGCCCTTCTTTCTAAAAAGTGGAGTTTTGACTGACTCTCTGTGCCTATGTGTGAAAACGAGTATGTGAACAGAACATCTTTCAAACATCGAGATAAAATAAGCCGTGGGCTATGATTTTATATGAAAGAGTTTTTAAAGACTATGTTATGTTTTGTGAAAAGTTTTAAATTCCACACTACTTTTAACTATGTATATGAAATGAATGATATGAAAGGGCTTGTATAAGACCTCTGAGAGGTCGAGTACGCCGGTTACATTCCAAGATTGTTCCCTAACTTCTAGGGTATGGTCTTGGGATGTGACAACTTGAATATGAGGGGTGACACCTTCCCAATGAGGGAAGGTAGGGTTCACAATAGTCCTCACGAGGAGATTAGCCTCATGTCACAAAGGGCATAGAGTGATATTTCCATATATGCCTCCAAGTTCCATAACTATGCTTGCCACATAGGATCTAGCAAGTGATATCACCTAATATGCTAGAATGTGTTAATGTTCTACTTTGACTAAGTGGAGCACTTTCCCTTGGTGTAAGGTTCTACAACAATAAATTCCATGTTTAGCACCCATGGTCTTAGTGTCGGTTAAGGCTATAGTTTCCTAAAGAAAAATGGACAATGGAAGTAAATGAGTAGGACCCTAACTAGGATCACCTAAGGGAATTTGCGTAGAGTAGGTGAGGGTATAGGACGTTAACTATGCATTGCACAAGTAGATCCTGAAGGGAGTTCTAGGACGGTGTTCAATTTCATATGATTATGTTTATGTCTTTATACATGACATTGTAGTAATGTATACTTGTTATGATGATATGCATGTTATGTGTCCTAATGAGTCCATACAATGTGGTCTTGTATTATATGCAAAATGTTGGTCCTATTGAATATATGATGGATGTCCTACTTGGTTTACATGTAGTTGTGACACACCCAAAAATTTCCACGACTTATACTAGAGCCTTATATGTTGATTAATGATGGTATTAGACCTAAATACGTATAAATAACTTGTTTGAGAAGTATCGGAGCAATGGGATTAAAGAAAAGCCTTAACGTCCGAAAACTAGCGAAATTTAACTACTTGACGTCCCTATGTTTGGTGATGTTTCGGAGGGTAATATGGAGTCCAAAACTTGTAAAAAGATTTTGAATAGGTACAGTGTAGTATAGAGGGTCAAAGAGTACAGTCACGACACCACATGAACCACTGGAAGGGTCCTTGTGAAGGACCCGAAGTTGGGAGAGCAAGCTGCCAAAGGCAGCTGCGCGCAGGCAGGTTCTGGTGGCTGCTGCGCATCGCACAGACATCACGTGGGAATATGGAGTTGGCCTTGCGAAGCGGGCTTGACATGGAACCTACTTCCTCAACTCAAAATTCTAAAATAAAATGGGGAAATGACCTAAGAGATAGGTAGTTCCCTCTACATGCCATTGGACAATTAGGGCCTCATCTCATGAGAAAACATGGGTGATACCTTCCTCAAAGGGAAGTCAACACCTCATGTGGGTCCATAGGTGAGTATTCCTCTTAGGGAAGTCAACACTCTATAAGGGACAAATGGTGAATCTTCCTCAAAGGAAAGTCAACACCTCTCAATGTCAACTTCACTCGGTGCTAAGCTAAGTTCCCTTTATTGAAAAGTCTTAAAATACATTTTCATAAAACATAGGCTTAATATATTCATTCCTCATATGCTTATAGCATATTCAAGCACCTATTCTAGTTATAGAGTATTCTTGGGCACCCCTCTCAAGGCTCCTCTACTTACTAGACAACCGTACATGTGTGTGAGTGTATACATAGATGTGAACAAACCTTTTGCATAACACATAATGTCACACATGTTCATATATCAATGCATAAGTCTATAGGTATCACAATATGAGCAATACTTTCACATAAACCCACTAAGACACTATGCACATTCATACTACATTCTAAGCATGCATAATGTGTCAGTGTGTGTGTACAATTGTCAACATGATCATATAATGGCCATCAACAACTCATTGAGACAGCCACCCTCTGTGGCCACAATACACTTCAAGCATAGACCACACAACACACAATAGCATAGGAGAAAAGTTAACTTCATAGAACACTTTAAGACTCCTAACATTAGCTATTCACACTTTCACATTGGGGTACATGGGTAGGGTCATTAATCATTAACACTTAACTTATGACAGCACCTACACATGCTCTTAATAGCCATTCACATGCTCATAACAATAGTAACACAACCTAGGTTCACAACTATAATGAAAGACTAGGCACAAGTTACACATAAGGTGATCATCATCACCACTCATTCATATAATCATCAATTTGCCTTCAAAGCCATGATTATAATGACAATAAAGTAAACACCGCCAACATAAGTGGACCATACCACACAATGACATACAAGGCTTAATCAACTACATTAACATAGAAAAGTAGAGGAGATAAGCGTTCTTACCAATTTCTCACCCTTTGATCATCATTGACCAATACACCTTGTTTATCAACAATTAATATATAGGGCACTATCTAAATATACTTTAAGCATAGAAGAAACCATGTACAAGTCGCTACAAGATCATGATATAACTAGTGCAAAACATTACCATTGTTCTAGAGAATAGATAGGCATAGATCATCAATCAATTTCCCTAGTCTTGCTTATCAATCAAGATTCATCAGTAATATACATATAGAGCAGTAGCCAAAGAAAAAATATCTTAAACGAGACACTACTACAATTGCCAATAAAGTCGAATTGACTGTAAGTATGCTTTATACTAGGAATTCATGGAAGGTAAGTTTACATAGGTTAATCCTATTCAAACTATTATGAATTGATCCACATTGCATCCATTACATATAATTCATATTCACATTACCTTATAGGCAATAGCTAAGGACAATTAACCATGATCAATTCATATAACAACTATCCTAACGTCAAGATTACAAGTTACTATTTCATAGACTAGAAGAACCTAGTTCAATTCACATAAGTCATATTTACTTCAATTATACAAGATTCATATCCATAACTAAAACATGATATTAACCTAGAACAGTATATATAACAAACTTAACATGATCGAAAACCACTTTTATACAATTAAGGACCCACATTATAGTGATCACATTGTTAACTAGTCTAGGCATGTTCAATCCTTCATACATTGATCCACATGATTCTTCATCATCACATTAATTCACGTAACTAACAGTTGATATAACCACTCCAACGTAATAGAATCACAGTTCAATCGATAACAAGTCAAGATCACAAAGCCCATGCAAGGACTAAATCAAGTTTGGAAAGGAACATGGGTTCATCATGCAATTGGAGTCAAAATCATGTTAAAACCACTATATTAACTTCAATTCATCATTATTTAATCGTTCAAAATATTTTTAGAAAGAACCCATGGCTAGATTGAAGAAGAAGAACTTTGATCATGAAATCTCTTTTGAACTTTGAGATTAACTCTCTAGATGGAAGGATAACTAGAGATGAAGGATTACCATGCCATTTTATTCATAAAAACTTTTAAAACTTAGTGATTCATCCAAGTAAATCCAAGCTCCAAGCTGTTCTTGAGCTTCACCAACAATGGTGGTTTCTAGGGAGAATATTTTTGGAGTGAAAGGTTCAATTTGTGTGAGTTGGTTTGGGAATGGGTTGATCACGTTTTCGATCACTTAAATACACCCAAAAATAACCAACTAAATCATGTGGGTTCTGGTTAGCACGTGGGGTTAATTTCCCATTCACCCCTTTAATGAAACAGTGCACAGTCAGTGGCACCATGCCACCATCGACGGACCCAATCGACTGGCCCTTGGTCAATCGACTTGCCGTCCTTTGGCTTCCGTCGATTGGTACTTGGCAAACTTTTGGGTTGCGACCTGCCCAATATAATTATCAATCGATGAGACCTCACTTAAGGGCCGTTGTTCAACCAACTGGCCGTCGTTTGGTCCGTCGATTGACATTGCCAAGGCAGTGTCTCAACCAGCCTTGGGTCCTTCTTGTGGGCCCTTTTGCGGGGACCTTTAGAAGTCGTACCCAGACGTTTCCAACGTAAATAAAACCCTTAAAAAATTTTAGACATTCCACATAAGTTTCACCAAAAACAAACACCTGCAACTCGTCCAAACATGCAAGGCCCCATCAAGACGTACATGAACGTCTCAAGGGCTAACTTTCGAACGTCTTAGACGTTCTTGGACGTTTGACCTCCAAACTTCAAAAAGCCTCATATAATACCATTTAAACATCATTATAACTCATTTTAAGACTTCATAAACTCATTTCAAACAATTTTTAAGCATGCATATACACATGAGGCACATAGGTGACTAGTCGTCGAACGTTTTGGTCGACCCTTGACGTTTGACTTCCAAATCACCTAACACTTTATACACTTACTCTAAACCATATTACAAGACATTTTAACATAAGAACCTTAAGACAAACATTTTAGGCTCTAGACACCCTAACTCATTTTGTGGGTCTTACAATATCCCCCACTTGGGAACATTCATCCTCGAATGACACTTAGAACACTTTAGTCTCAACAAGAACTTCAATGCATCATAGAGCAGTTTGTCATATTCATAACATCATCACATAGAAATTAATGCACCAAATTACAAGGAACACAATTTCAAATCATTTTAGCACTCAATGCCCATAATCAAGCCAAATATTCATTTACTCACTCTTTAATGCATCAAATACAAAGGCTCTTAGCATGCTTATAGGAGGTACATACTTCTCCAAATCACAACATGGTCATTACACTCCATTTTATTAAGAGTTCATCATACACTATTCTTTTAATCATACTAAGGTAGATTACAACTATGCTCAAAACCAAGTAGGCACTCATACTTCCATGCACATAGACTTGAGTTAATTGAATCAACAAGGACCTTCATTAGTTAGACCTAGTGCTATGAGGGTCATACCTAACCATACCATGCCTAGTTGTGTCCATGGAGGAACGTCCTTCTCCTTAACACACTTACATGTATCATGAGTTCATTCCCAAGCAAATGCACTATGGTCATCTTTACTGTAATATGAGAAATTCTCAACTTTTCAAATCAAGACATGTTCATGTTTTCCTTCCTAGTGAAGTCAAAATGGTAAGTCACAACAAGTGCATCACGAAAATTAGGAAGCCATTTCACACAATGTCAATTTATATGATAGTACTCACCTTCATAGTAAGCATCATTTGGGAAAATTAATACAAATCATAAGCACATACAAGAATACTAAGCTAAACATGCTTTCACTTTTCAAGAGTGAGCCTACAATCATGCTTTCCCAACCATACAAGTCACGTAGTTTTCAAGACACTACACATATTTCATTTTGATGAAACTCAACTTGTCATTATAAGGCTATACCTTACATATCAAAATTGACTAAAACCATGTTTCTTATTTTATCTCATGGAATCAAATTCACAATTAGCATATTAAGATGCACCATACACATGAGAAAACATAATTTTATCAAAATTTCCATTCATGCACTTTGGAATCTTCACAATATCTTTAAGGTGATGTCAATCAATACATACCAAACATATAAAGTTCATGCAACTCATACTTTATGCAAGACTATATTCATAAACAAGCTTACTAAGAATTCATTAGTTTCAAGTTCAAGTAAAAATAGAAGGACAAGGTAGAAAATATCTCAACCTTACTATTCCATCACCATCCCCACTTAGGTTAAAACCAATTAAGAGCAACTTAACCCAAATTTTCAACAGGATTTTAGTTATCAAACCAATAGAGGAATTAGAGTAAGTCAACCAAGGTATTCTAAACTTTACCACTTAGGCACTTTATCCCCATTCATCAAGTTAGGTCATATCATTCAACCACATAAGCTTTTCATACCATACAATTACACAAAGGTCATACAACATTAGGGAAAACAACAAGGAGACTTAGCCATAAAATTTCTTCTTTTCCCTAGAACATACACTAAGGTGACTTCAAGGTCACTAAAACCCACATCATCACCCTACCAAGTCATGCATACTACCTTTACACCTAGTATCAAGTATATACAAAGGACTCCAATCCATACTAGGTAATCATGAATGTTCACACATCCCAACTAAGGCAACATTTGAAACATCATACATATATTCAAAGGGACATATTGAACACCTTTAAGCACATATTCTTAGGGTAGCATGCTTCCATAGGTAGTCACTAAGCATTTCAAGTTCAAATCATAATAGTAAGCCACCAACATGTAAAACCATATAGGAACACATCATTCCAAAAGAACTCATTTTAACCATAATATCTTCTAACATGCTTTAACTATATCATGACATACATTTCTCAATATAACATGATATTTCACATAAGTTTTCATATATAGCCATAAGTGGCATCCATCATCAAAACATACCAAAACTCACCTTCACACATACTAATACAACCATAAAACCAAGATAAGCATTTAAACTCACCTTTTCTCCCTCAAGCATAGGGAACAATCTCACCCAAGCAATCACATCAAAAAGACCACCGGATAAGAAAACATAAGAAAGAGATCTTATAGAGTTAAGTTCTATGGCACGATATGAGAATGATGAAGAAGGGAAACTCTATCGTCCTATAGCCTCTCGTACCATTTGATGTGTCGCGACTCACCACCAATGCTATGAGACTCTACTAGACGTGGCAATATGAGACTTTTAGAACCTAAAACCACTTTATAAACCTCATGCTCTGATACCACGTTTGTCACATAAAGTGAGCACCCCCTAAAAGTAACATGGCATACTTGACCTCTCGGAGGTCTTATACAAGCCCATAGTTATCATTCATCGCATTGCCATAGTAAATTTAACAGAAAATTTAAAACTTTTCATAGCATATCATATGTTAGAAACTTTACTTCATATAACATAAAACATAAGTCATAATACATATTAGACCTTAAGACTCTTTGCAATCTTAGACTCAACAACATTAGAGTACATTAGGGACACGGCCCTTAAGACATAATAAATAAGTATACAATATTTAAGAAACTTCACACTAACTAAATGTTAGGACATCCTTGGATTTAAAGATTCCTTTCATCGAGCTTGGGAATCATCTATCAAGCTCCTCAACATTCAAGACATCCTTTAAGCATCCACAACCTACACTTTGTGTGACAACCTACACTGTGAGTTGATTTGGGAATGGGTTGATCACGTTTTTTATCACTTAAATACACCAAAAAATCACCAAATAAATCATGTGGGGTCAGGTTAGAACGTGGGGTGAATTTACCATTCACCCCTTCAATGAAGCAGTGCACAGGGAGTGGCACCAGGCCACCATCAATGGACCCAATCGACTGGCCGTTGGTCAATCGATTGTCCATCCTTTAGCTTCTGTCAATGGGTACTTGGCCAACTTTTCAGTTGAGACCTGCCCAATCTAAGTATAAATTTACTAGAACTCACCTACAGGCCGTTGGTCAACATCCTGGCCATCGTTTTGTCCGTCGATTGATACTACCAAGGGAGTGTCTCGACCAGCCTTGGGTCCTTCTTGTGGGCCCTTTTACGAAGCCCTTTAGAAGTCGTACCCAGACATTTCCAACATAAAATAACAATTTTTAGACCTTCCACATAAGTTTAACCCAAAACAAACACCTGCAACTCGTCCAAACATGCAAGTCCCCATCAAGACGTACATGAACGTCTCAAGGGCTAACTTTCGAACATCTTGGACCTTTGACCTCCAAACTTCACAAAACATCATATAATACCATTAAAACATCATTATAACTCATTTTAAGACTTCATAAGCTCATTTCATATAATTTTAAAGCATGCATAGACACATGAGGCACATAGGTGACTAGTCGTCGAACATTTTGGTCGACCCTTGACGTTTGACTTCCAAATCACCTCAAACTTTATAAACTGCCTATAAACCATATTATAAGACATTTTAGGACATTATAAACTTATGACAAACATGTTAGTCTCTAGACACCCTAACACATTTTGGGGGTCTTACATTTTTCTCGTCACATGGGTCTTCTTTCTAAAACGAAATTGTGAATCAATTGTGATGGAATATGATGAATTAATGTTGTTTAAGTATGAATTAATGGTTAAATTATGAATTCCTATGAGTTTTAAGAAGACCCATGTCTTTCCCTTAAATCCCTAATTTCATGGATTGATTAAGGTGAATTGTTGAGGGTGATGAACATGTCACTTGTTTATTTTGATTTTAGTTATGTTAATACTTTATAAATTGCCCTATTTCATATGTTGGTTGTGAGTTCTTGGTATTGAAGTATGAAGTCCCATGAAGGGCAATGAGGTAGGATCTTGATTTTCCTTTGATCTCAATTATGCAAGGTGAAATCTACATATGTGATAATGATGCTATATCTAATTGTGTTGTTGTGTTTTGGTTGACAAGTATCCCTCATCCCTAACCCTAGATCTATGAATTGTCTATGATGTACGTAATTATGTTATGGTATGATCATTATATGATTGAATGTAGTTTCTCATGATTATAATGTTGGGTCTAAAAGTGAAAGGATAGTTCTCACTTATGATCACCTATGAGCTATTATGATAAGATGTTCACCTAAGGGTCTAGAAGACGATAATTAAAACTTGTATGATGATATATGATGATTACTAAATGGATTAATTTCTTAGCGCCGAAAGGGCATGTAAATGAGATGGAGGTCTCACATTAGTAAGTCCGGCCTCCCAAATGGGTTTCTCACGTTAGTAAGTCCAAATTCCCAATATATGTGTTATTTCATTAGATGGAAACCCTCACGTTAGTAAGTCAAGGTTTCTAGAAGCAATCTCCTTGTCCCTTAACAATGTGACCGCATAGGACTCTATCTTAGTTGATCCACCTAGATAGCTACGTACGAATGGTTGCACCTTAGGAAAGCATTAATCCTCTCTTTTTGGTGTGGGAGTAGGACACCGGATTTCATGTAGCTCACATGGTCTCATGTCGGTTGTTGTACTTCTTTCCCAATGGTAAAAGTATGAACAAGTTATGTATGTGAACTTCTATTAGGGTTGTCTTAAAGGTTACTACATAGTGTAAGGGAAGGTATGGGACTTCTCTTACACATTGCACATGGTGGGATCCAATAGGATGATGCTAGTAGTATTCTTTTATGACTATGACTATGATTATGATTATGTTTATGATTATGTTCGTAAGCTATGACTAGTGTTGATATATGATACATGTTATATATTAGAATATGTTGTAAGTATGAAATTGGTTGCCTAATGTGATACTTAGCTTTGGATAGGGTTATGGGGCTTTATTCTTGGCATTGCACAAGTGTTGCTTCAGTTACTTATATGTTGATATGATTATGATGTTCCTTATATATGTATATCGAAATGTTGGTCATTGTGCATAGTTTTGACTAAATTGTGCCTTTTCTCATGCATTAATGATTTTAATGCATAGGGACCATACTTAGTACATGTGATTTGTACTAACCCATATTTCTTCCCTTTTCCCCCAAATATTGTAGGTTCGGGCCGTTGAGGTATCATTGAGGCTAAAGCAAGAAGGCTTGGACTAGACTCTCTAAGTTTTTATATGCTCTCTAGTTCGAGGATGATGCCACACACTCTATCTTAGTAGTACTTTTATTGTCTAGTAGACATTCATTTCTTTCCTATTGTTGAAGATATTGATGTATGCCCTAGGTGTCACTTATAGATTTGTGTAAGTGTTTTGCTTGAATTGTTTGACTTCATTTAGATGGTTGATATGAGACAAAGTATTAGACTAAATTCCTAAGCATTGGTATGGTCTATTGTGAGAAGCCTATTTATGCTTCCTATGTAGAGGTCTATGTAAACCTCTTTGCTACATAAGCAAAAGTTTTAATTTTTCTGCGATTTTTGACTTATGAATTGCTATGACGAATGCTAAGAGGCTTGTATTAGTCCTCTTAGAGGATGACTATGTCGGTTACGCCTAGGAGGTAATTCTGGTCAGAACAAACTTGTTATAAGAGCATGAGGTTAAATCTTCTTAGGATATATGTTTGATTAAACGTCTATGTAGGGTCTTATTCATAATTGTAAAGTGAGCCACACTTATGAATGAGAGACTATGTGATGCTTAGGAACTTTCACTATCTTGTTATTCCTTAGTCGTGCCTAAGAGTCTTAACTCTATCTAGTCTTTTCGTCTAATCCTTTATTTGTGCTTATAGGCAATGAATACAAGAAGGAACAGTGCTCAAAGGGACGGAGAAGAGAATTTGAATGAGGTAGTTCCCCCTCAAGATCTTCAAAACCCTCAAGTTTATATTGAAGATGGGGCTATGTCTAATGTTGAGATAAGGTCGGCCATTCATATCTTGACTCTAGTGTTGGATACCCAATTTGTTAGGGATACAAGGGTGCAAGTGAACCCCAATGCTAATACCACCGTTTCAAGGATTAGGGATTTCACAAGGATGAATCCCCCTACTTTCTATGGTACTAAGGTGGAGGAGGACCCACAAGGGTTCATTGATGAATTGTTCAAGGTTCTAAAGAAAAGGCAGAACTAGCCGCCTACAAACTCAAAGATGTGGCTCAAGTGTGGTATGAGCAATGGAAGGATGAGACGCCCATTATAGAAGGTCGAATTACTTGGGGAGCTTTCAAAACGGATTTCCTTGATAGGTTCTTTCGCTTGGAATTAAGGGAGAGAAAAATGCAAAAATTCATCAACCTTCGTCAAGGGGGTATGATCGTGAAGGAGTATAGACTCAAATTCACTAAACTATCAAAGCATGCTCCTACTATGGTTGCGGATTCTAGGGCCAAGATGAACAAATTTTTCATGGGGTTATCTGATCTTGTGGTTAATGAATGTAGGTCGGCTATGTTGATTCCTAGCATGGACATCTCTCGTCTCATGGTTCATGCCAAACAAATTGAGGACGAAAAGCTTAAACAAGTTGGTAGGGAGTTGAAGAAGGTGAGAACCGAAGAGGGGAATTCTTCTAAGAATAGGTATGAGGTTCAAGACAAATAAAGGTTCAAGAAGAGTTTTTCTAATCAAGTATCTTCTAGTGCTCCAAGAGTCAACAAGAGTAAGGCGCCTATTCCCAAGCCCTAAGAGGGGAAAGGTGGTGGTTCTTATGTTGATAGGCCTCTTTGTTCTAAATATGGTAGAAAACATGATGGCAAGTGCCTCGTTGGTTTGGGTATTTATATAGTCATGGAAAGAGTGGTCACATGAAGAGAGATTGCGCTATGATGAGGACTCAAGGAATGGAAAATTCTCAAGCTCAAGCAAGTGCTCCAAACCCGGATGCTCTTAAGAAGAATCACTTCTATGCTCTCCAATCCTGAAGTAATCAAGAGTGCTCACTGGACGTGGTCACTGGTATGTTAAAATTATTTTCCTTTGATGTATATGCTTTGTTGTATCCGGGAGCTACGTTGTCATTTGTTACCCCTCTTGTAGCCATGCAATTTGATATACTACCCGACATCTTAGATGAGACTTTCTCGGTTTCTACCCCAGTGGGTGATTCTGTAGTGGTAAAAAGAGTCTATAAAGGGTGTGCTATTTCCTTTCCCAATAGAGTTATGTTGGTTGACTTGATAGAACTTGATATGCTAGTTTTCGACATTATATTGGGAATGGATTGGTTGTATGCGTGTTTTGCCTCTATTGATTGTAGGTCAAGAGTGGTCAAATTACAATTTCCGAATGTACCCGTTTTTGAGTGGAAGGGAGGAAACTCAAATCCTAGGGGTAAGATCATTCCGTATATAAAAGCTTGCAAGTTAATTGCAAAGGGTTTTCTCTATCACATAGTAAGAGTCATGGATCATGAATCTGAGTCCCTCCCATTGAGTCGGTACCTGTGGTAAGGGAGTTTCCGGAGGTCTTTCCCAACGATCTTCCCGGAATCCCTCCCGACGGGAGATTGACTTCAGTATAGATCTATTACTGGATACACAACCTATTTCGATCTCTCCTTATCGAATGGCCCCGGCCGAGTTGAAAGAACTAAAGGCTCAACTCAAATATTTTCTAGATAAGGGTTTTATTCAACCAAGCATATCTCCATGGGGTGCCCCGATATTATTTGTGAAGAAGAAGGATGGGTCTTTGAGAATGTATACCGATTATCGTCAATTGAACAAAGTCACTATAAAGAATAAGTACCCGCTCTCTAGGATTGATAACCTATTTGATCAACTCCAAGGAGCTAGCTACTTTTCAAAGATTGTCTTAAGATCGGGTTATTACCAACTTTGGGTGAGGGAGGTTCATATTCTAAAAATGGCATTTCGAATAAGATATGGTCATTTTGAATTTCTTGTAATGTCATTTGGCCTAACAAATGCCCCGGAGCTTTCATGGACCTCATGAATAGAGTTTTTAGAAAGTATCTTGATTTGTTCGTGATTGTCTTTATTGAGGATAATTTTATATACTCAAGGAGTGAGGATGATTTTATGGATCATTTGAGAATAGTTTTGGAAGTTCTCCAAGATAACCAACTTTTTGCTAGGTTTAGAAAGTGTGAGTTTTGGTTGAGGTCAGTGGCTTTTCTTGGTCACATTGTCTCTAGTGAAGGGGTTGAGGTCGATCCGAGAAAGACGGAAGTGGTCAAAAGTTGGCCTACACCTTTGAGTCCTACCGACATTCGGAGCTTTCTAGGGTTGGCCGGCTACGATCATAGTTTTGTTAAGGGCTTATCATCTATCGCATCTTCATTAACGGTTTTAACCTAAAAAAAGTCCAAATTCTTATTGTCGGAATCGTGTGAAAAGAGTTTCCAATTATTGAAATATAGGATCACCTCCGCTCCGGTATTGACTTTACGGAAGGTACCGAAGGTTTCATGATTTATTGTGATTCCTCTGGAGTGGTCTAGGATGTGTGCTTATGCAACATGGAAAAGTCATAGCGTATGCCTCTGAACAACTCAATCGACATGAGAAAATCAGTCCAACACACGACCTTGAAATTGCGGCCGTGGTATTTGTTTTAAAGATTTGGAGACACTACCTATATGGGGTGCATGCTGACGTGTTCACGGATCATAAGAGTCTAGAATATGTATTCACCCAAAAAGACTTGAATTTACGCCAAATAAGATGGTTAAAACTTTTAAAGGAGTATGATATGAGTGTCCTTTACTATCCCGGGAAAGCAAATGTGGTGGCGGATGCTTTTAGTCGAGTATCCATGGGTAGTGTGACGCATGTTGAAGATGATAAGAAAGAGCTAGAAAAAGAGTTTCATAGGTTGGCCCGATTGGGTGTCCGACTAGAAGATTCTCTAAAAAGTGGTGTCATGATACGCCATAACTCGAGTCGTCTCTAGTGGTTGGGGTGAAATCCAAGCAACACCTTGATCCTCTATTGATGGATTTAAACGAAATGGTCCTTAGTAAAGTTAATGAGTCCTTCTCTCAAGGGGAAGATGGGGTGCTTAGGCACCAAAGAAGATTGTGTATACTAGATGTGGATGGGTTGAGGGAATTTATTATGGAAGAGGCTCATGGCTCCCGATATTCCATTCACCCAGGTGCTACAAAGATGTACCGCGACTTACGACAAACATGTTGGTGTAATGGTATGAAAAGGGACATTGTAGTTTTTGCCGCTAAGTGTCCGAATTGTCAACAAGTAAAAAGTGGATCCCCAAAGGCGGAAAATATATACATTCCCACATGGAAGTGGGAGGATATTAACATGGATTTATTAGTTCGGCTGCATCGTACCCGAATGCAACATGACTCGATATGGGTGAGTGTGGATAGGTTGACCAAGTCAGCACATTTCTTCTCGTCAATGTCACATATTCGGCAGAAGATTATGCCAATTTGTACCTCAAAGAACGAGTGAGAGTGCATGGAGCCCCTTTGTCCATCATTTCAGGTCGAGGTACTCAATTTACCTCCCATTTTTGGAAAGCTTTCCAAAGTGGGATTGGTACGAATGTGCTTAGTACCGCTTTTCATCCCAAGACGTATGGTCAAGCGGAACGCACTATTCAAACCCTTGAAGATATGTTGAGGGCTTGCGTCATCGACTTCAAAGGTAATTGGGATGACCGTATACCTTTGATAGAATTCTACTACAACAATAGCTACCACTTTATTGTATCCATGGCACCCTTTGAGGAACTTTATGGGAGGCGGTGTAGATCCTCGGTTGGGTGGTATGAGGTAGATGAGTTTGCTCTACTTCGTCCCGACTTGGTTTATGAAGTTCTCGAAAAGGTTAGGGTTATAAGAGATAGACTAAAAGCGGCTCAAAGTCAACAAAAAGCCTATGCCGAAATACAAAAAGGGACCTTGAGTTCCAAGTAGGAGATTGGGTCAATTTGAAAATTTCACCCATGAAAGGGGTGATTAGGTTTGGAAAGAAGGGAAACTTAGTCCACGCTATGTGGGTCCGTATGAAATTTTGAAGAGGGTTTTGAATGTCGCCTATGAGTTGAAATTGCCAAATGAGTTGGCCATGATTTATGCGATATTCCATCTATCTATGCTTAAGAAGTGTATAGGCGATCCGGTGTCCATTCTTCCTTGGGAAGGTTTGGGATAAAGTAGGACCTTTCATATAAGGAGGTCCCGGTTGAGATGTTTGATTGCCAAGTTATGAAATTGAGGAATAAGAAAGTTGCTTTCGTAAAGGTTCTATGGATAAACCACCTTGTTGAGGGTGCAACATGGGAGGCCAAGGCCGACATGAAGACCGAGTATCCTCATCTTTTCCCCCTTACTCCTAGCCAAATGAAGGTTAGTAATTCCTTATATTACTATTATGAATAATCTTGAGCTTATCATGGTTTTCTAAACATGTTCGTATTGTAGTATAAATGCATCCCTAAGTTGAGTTCTTTCTTTCCATGAAATATTTTTAACATGTTGGCTTTCACTTGAATGAGTTGCGTGCTCTGAGTGTTCATGGAAGATTATAATGAGCATAATTGATATGGTTTTGATAAGAAATCAGCATGTCAAATTTTAATGTTCATATTGAGCTCACATTGAAATGGAAAAGGTAGTACCTCCTTATGTGATATGAAAAGTTTAGTTTTTGTTATGGTATGTGTGGATTGAGTTCTTACTTGTTAATGCTATGTTTATTTGTAGAAAGGGGTGGATATTTCCTCCTATGATCTGTGACTCATTGTGATATTTTTGGTTGGTTGGCTGCTAGTCTTGAGTCTTTCCTCCTATAGAAAGGTTTAGAGTGTCATTCGGGGAAGAATGTTCCTAAGGGGGGGAGTATTGACACACTCAGAAATTTTCACGACTTATACTAGAGCCTTATATGTTGAGTAATGATGGTTTTAGACCAAAATAAGTATAAATAACTTATTTGAGAAGTATCGGAGCAATGGGATTAAAGAAAAGCCTTAATGTCCGGAAACGAGCGAAATTTAACTACTTGACGTCTATATGTTTGGTGAAGATTTCAGATGGTCATATGGAGTCCAAAACTTGTAAAAAGACTTTTAATAGGTAGAGTTTAGTATAGAGTGTCAAAACGTACAGTCAATACACCCCAAGGACCACCGGAAAGGTCCTTGGGGAGGAACCAAAGTTGGGCGAGCAAGCTGCTAAAGGCAGCAGCGCACAGGCAGGTTCTGAAGGCTGCTGCCCGTCGCGCAGCCATCACGTGGGAATCTGGAGTTGGCATCGCAACATGGGGCTGAAACGGACCCTACTTCCTCAACTCAAAATTAGAAAATAAAATGGGGAAATGACCTCGCGACGCGTACCTACTTCCCATATATCGTAAAAGTCGTATTTTGGGTGTTTTGACTTCACAAATAAACCCATTTAAGTGAGGGGTATTCTGGGTAATTTAATGGATGACTACATAATGTATTAGGGTCAGTTTTAGGTCAATTTTATCACTCAAATCGAGTCCCACAAGTTGAAATAAAAAATCTCTCTCTCTCTCTCCCAAATTCTCCCTTCCTCCAAAAATTCATTGAAGAGCAAAAGAAATCCTAGAAGAAGATCAAGCCTTCAAGTTTTCCAACTCAATTTCGTGGATATCTCATCTATAAGGTATGGTTTATTTCTCTCTTGGGAATCATTTCCCCAAGAGGTCCTTCAAAAGTTGATTTCTAAATCCACCAAAACAGGGGTTTTTCTCCTCACATGGGTCTTCTTTATAAAACAAAATTGTGAATCAATTGTGATGAAATATGATATATTAATGTTTTTTAAGTATGAACTAACAGTTAATTGATGAATTTCTTATGAGTTTTCTATTGAACCATGTCTTTCCCTTAAGTCCCTAATTTCTCGGATTGATTAAGATGAATTATTGAGGGTGATGAACATGTCACTTGTTTACTTTGATTTTAGTGATGTTAATCTTCATGAATTGGACTATTTCATATGGTTGTTGTGAGTTCTTTGTTATTGAATTATGAAGTCCCATGAAGGGCAATGAGGTATGATCTTGAATTTCCTTTGATCTCAATTATGCAAGGTGAAATCTACTTATGTGATAATGATGCTATAGTTAATTGTGTTGTTGTGATGTTGGTGACAAGGATCCGTCATCCCTAACCCTACATATATGAATTGTCTATGAAGTAGGTAATTATGTTATGGTATGATCCTTACATGATTGAATGTAGTTTCTCATGATTATAATGTTGGATCTAAAAGTGAAAGGATAGTTCTCACTTATGATCACCTATGAGCTATTATGATAAGATGTTCACCTAAGGGTCTAGAAAAGGTTAATGTGAACTTGTATGATGATATATGATGATTACTAAAGGGAATAATTGCTTAGCACCGAAAGGGCATGTAAATGAGATGGAGGTCTCACGTTAGTAACTCCGGCCTCCCACATGGGTTTCTCATGTTATTAAGTCTGGATTCCCAATATATGTGTTGTCTCATGAGATGAAAACCCTCACGTTAGTAAGTCAAGGTTTCTAGAAGCAACCTCATTGTCCATTAACTATGTGCCCGCATAGGACTCTAACTTCGTGGATCCACCAAGATAGTTACGTATGAATGGTTTCACATTAAGCAAGTGTAAACCCTCTCTTTTAGGTGCGAGAGTAGGACACCGGATTCCATGTAGCTCACATGGTCTCATATCGGTTATGGAACTTCTTTTCCTAAAGTAAAAGTATGAAGAAGTTATTTATGTGAACTTCTATTAGGGTTGTCTTAAAGATTACTACATAGTGTGAGGGAGGGTATGGGACTTCTCTTACACATTGCACATGTGGGATCAAATAGGATACTAGTAGTGTTATTTTATGACTATGACTATGAGTTATGATTATGTTTATGATTATGTTGGTAAGCTATGATAGTGTTGATATATGAAACATGTTATATATGAGAATATGTTGTAAGTATGAAATGGGTTGCTAAATGTGATACTTAGTTTTGGATAGGGTTATGGGGCTTTATTCTTTGAATTGCACAAGTGTTTCTTGAGTTACTTATATGTCGATATGATTATGATGTTCCTTATATGTGTATATTGAAATGTTGGTCATTGTGCATAGGTTTGACTAAATTGTGCCTTTTCTCATGCATTAACGATTTTTATGCATATGGACCATACTTAGTACATGTGGTTTGTACTAACCCATATTTCTTTCTTTTTCCCCAAACTTTGTAGGTTCGGGCCGTTGAGGTATCATTGAGGCTAAAGCAAGAAGGCTTTGACTAGACTCTCCAAGTTTTTGTATACCCTCTAGTTCGAGGATGCTACCACACACTCTATCTTTGAAGTACTTTTATTGTCGAGTAGACATTCATTTCTTTCCTATTGTTTAAGATATTGATGTAAGCCCTAGGTGGCATATATATTGGTTTAAGGGCTTTGCCCGGATTGTTTGACTTTGTTTAGATGGTTTATATGAGATAAAGTATTAGACTAAATTCCTATGCGTTGTTATGGTACATCGCGAGAAGCCTATGTATGTGTCCTTTGTAGAGGTCTATGTAAACCTCCATGCTATATAAGCAAAAGTTTTAATTTTTCTGCGATTTTTGACTTATGAATTGCTATGGTGAATGCTAAGAGGCTTGTCTTAGTCCTTTTAAAGGAAGACGACGCCGGTTACGCCTAGGGGGTACTTTGGGTCGTAACAAGTTGACTATAGTATTAATTTTGGTGTATGAAGTACATGTTATGATGTTTGTGGTATTATGATAGGTTTACTAATTATGTGTGAGGTTATGGGGCTTCACATGTACATTGCACTAGTAGACTTAGATTATGATTGTGAGTAAGGTATTATGTTGTGTCTGAGGTGAAGCATGTGCCTTGTTATATGAAATGGTCCTATGAACGTATGTGTTGAATTGAAAGGTTATATGTATGATTCCTTGAGGTCCTAAGGTGATGGTTGAGTGTGGATAGTGTAATGGGACATTATTAATGCATTGCACCAAGTATCATTAGAGGGTTACTTGTGAAAGTTATGGAGTTAGAATAAAAGGGGTTCACTATAAAGATAACAATAGGTTACTGTAACTTACAGAAAAGTGGTCCTAAATTTGACTTAAATGCAATGTGTGATTTTATATGATGTTTGACCATTGAATATCCCTATATGAAGTATGTGAATTGTATAATGCTTATTGTATCAAAGTTTTATGAAGTTTTTATTAAAAGGCATGATGCATGGTTTCAAGTAAAATGTCCCTTTTAAATGCATGTTTTTGCATGGTTGCCAGAGTTAGTGCATTCTTGTACTAACACCATTCTTATCTACCTTTTTACACAAAGTGTAGGTTATGGATGCTTAAAGGATGTCTCTAAGGTGAAGAGTTTTATATGTGATTCCCAAGCTCAAGGAAAAGAATTCTTAAGTTCAAGGATTTCCTAAGTCTATTTATTGTAAAGTCTTGTAATAATACACTTATAATTTATGCTGTAAGGGTTGTGTCGCTAATGTACTCTAATGATGTTGAACCTAATATGGCAAAGAGACTTAGAGTATAATTATTTAAATATGGTATTATATATATATATATATATTTATATATATATATATATATATATGGGAAGTGACTTTCTAGCATATGATGTGCTATAAAAGTTTTAAATTTTCCGCTAAACTTACCTATTAAAATGTGATGAATGATAACTATGATCCTGTAGAAGACCTCCGAGAGGTCATGTACGCCATGTTACTTATAAGGGGTGCTTCCCGGTCGTGACAACGTGGGTCCCTATGAAATCTTGCAAAGGATTGGTAAGGTTGCATATGAGTTGAGATTACCCAATGAACTAACTTCGGTTCATCAGTTTTTCCATGTCTCCATGCTTAAGAAGTGCATCGGTACTCCCGAGTCTATTCTTCCTATTGAGGGTCTAGGTGTGGATAAGAAGCTCTCCTATGAGAGGTTCCAGTGGAAATCCTTGATCGGCAAGTAAAGTAGTGGAGGAACAAAGAGGTGGCCTCCATAAAATTTCTATGGAGAACCACCTAGTTGAGGGAGCGACATGGGATGCCGAGGCCGATATGAAGTCCCGTTATCCTCATATCTTTGCTAATTAAGGTTAGTTGTTCCTACTAATGATGAAAATAATGAAAAATATGAATTTGACTTGTTTTTCAAGTATATGCATATTTTGGTAAAGTTAGTGTCAGTATGAGTTATCATAAAAGAGGCTTTTTGTGTTAACTTGCACTCATGTGAAATATATGTTTTGTCTTCTTGAGATTTTTGTTTTATTGATTTTGTCTTGGGAAGTATAGCATGGTAACTCTTTAATGTCATTTTGAGCTCATGTTGATGTTGATAAGGTAGTTACTCATAATGTGTTATGAAATTGTTGAGCTCTTATGTGTTGTGACATGAATTACTTTGTGTAATGCTATGTTAGGTGTGGAATGGAGTTGTGAAGTACTCCTATGAGTTGTAATCATGTTGATTATGTATCTGCTATTGAGTCTATCCTTTTCCTACAAAAGATTTTAGTGTCATTCGGGAATGAATGTCCTCCGGGGGGGGGGGATAATATAACACTGTGAATGTCCAAGACCTAATCTGCAGCCTCACATGTTGGTAAAAATTTAGTAACAGTGTTTAAGTCCTAAAATAATGTTTATAAATCATTTAGGATGTTTTAGAGTCAAGACGTCAAGAAACGTCCATGACGTCCGAAGCTAGTGCACTTAAACTAATAAAATGCCCTTAGGTTTCGTGAAGGTTAAGGAGTGTCATATGAAGTCTAAAACTTGTAAAAAGACTTTAAATAGGTATAATAATGTATAAAGGGTGAAAAAGTACAGGTATGACCCCCAAGAGTTGCCGTAGGGGTCCACAAAGGACCCCAACCTTGGCCAAGCAAGCTTCCCAAGGCAACAACCAAATGGCCTATGGTGAAGTGTCTCCGCATCGCGGACTAGGTCCACCAAGATATAAAATCTTAGTTTGCAACGCGGACACATAGCGGACACGTTTGGTTCGAAATCTAATTTCACAAATGTTGCGGGAGCAGCTCTGTGATGCAGACTTGTTCCCCGATGAAAATCTAAAATTTGGAAATCAAGTTTGACTTCATTAAAGGGTCAAATTAAGTGAGGGGTCTTTTGGGTATTTCAGGGGGCCTATATATTGATTTTCAATTAGTTTTCCCTCACATTTTACTCACTCAAATCAAATCCCAAAAAAATCAAAACCCAAAAGCTTCACCTCTCTCTACTTTCTCTCTCTACTCAACTCCATTGAAGGAAGAAGAAAGCTTGAAGAAGAAGACAAATTTCTCTAGGATTTTACTTGAATTTCGTGGATTATTCTTCATTAAGGTATGGGTTCTTCATTCTTGTCATTCCTTTCCCCAAGAGATCTTTTCAAAGTTGATTTCTAAAATAACCCAATTCTTAGGGTTTTTCTCTACAAATGGGTTTTATTCTAAACTTGAAATTGATGGTTGATTTAATTAATTGTGATTACCTAGGACTAATTAAGTATAGATTGTTGATTAATTTGTAATTTAGTTTGATTCATATCATTTCCCCGATTCCCCCAAATCTTTGATCTTGCTTGTGAATTGATGGGAAATGAAAAATGGAATAATTGTTAGACTTGTCTTAATTATTCTAATTCATTCATGGAATGACTAAGGTCATGTATTGTTGAGATTGAATCTATATTTTGAAGTATTTATGATGAACCCTTCTCCCCTAACCCTTGGTTATAAATTGAAGTTAATTTGGATAGTGATGATACAATGACTTAGTTATTGTATAGATTACTATTGTTGATTTTATTACACCTATTATTTGATGAAATTGGTTGGTTAATGATAAGACCATGGATGGTGTCTTTTGAAGGAGAATTTGGTAAGACTTTATGATCTTAAACCTTTATTTCAATTGTGATGGCTTGTACTTGATGATGAAGTTCATTGAAACATATCTTGTGATTTTTTTAAGTAGGTGTTGGTATGATGATGCAATTGAAATGTCTTGATTATGTCAATTGTGCGATTATAATTAAGATGAAATTATATAAGGTTGGTTATGAATTACATATGTGCCTTACCATGACATGATGATGATAATATGTTAATCTCACATATGAGGGTTATAATGAAAGGACAGTCTCATACAATTTCTATTGAGCTAATGACTATGAATATACAAGGAGTTAGTCTCCTATGACCTTAACTCAGTAATGATTGTTAAAGAAAGACATTTCAAAAGGGACTCTAGCTTAGAACCGAGTGTACTAGTAGTGGAAGTGTACCTTCCCAAGTAGGGAAGTTAGGATCACTATTGTACTCATTAGATAGAGATTACAATGTCGATGGTATAAAGAGGGTCTCAAACATGTCTCCTAGTTCTTGAACTATGTTTCTCCCATAGGAATACTAGCTAGTGGATCCACCTAGATGATATGTTCATGTCTTGGTACTACCTTGGAAAGTAGTCCATCTTCTTTAGGTGTAGGGTTTCATTACACCCGATTTCCACATTAGCTCATGTGGTCTATGTCGGTTAAGGCAAGATGTTCCCGAAAGTAAACTGAAGTAATAAAATGAACTCTAACTAGGAGGACTAAGGGGTTTGACTTAGTCTAGGTAGGGGTATGTGACTCTACCTATACATTGCACTAGTTGGCGTTCTTATAAAGTGAATGAAATGCATATGTTGACTTCACATGTTGATGATCTTATATGATGGTTGTTTCACTTATAAACATTTTATTGGTCTATATATCTAAATATGATGATGAATACTCATGATGTTATGTGATGTGCAGTTAGACATTATTTATGATCCTTCGGTTGGTTTACTTGGTTGAGTGGGGTTATGGGGCTTCACTAGGCAATTGCACTAGTAAGCTTTGGTAAGGGGTTTATGAGTAAGGATTTTGCTTATGTTGTAATGTTATGAACGCTTGAACATGTTTTATTGTTATAACATGACGTTGTAGTTGCTTTGGATATGAGTTTTAATATGCTATACACATGTTGACATGACTTTACTGTATGATGTGGGTCTTTTGTTGTAGATGTTCTTGTCTTAAGAAATGTGTGATTATTGGCTTATATGGTTTCTTGGATGTGAATAAGGCTTTACAAAAGTTAATTAGCATGGTTCTGAATAAATGTTCCCTTTAGCATGATTTCTATGTTTATGTGTGCGTATGTTCTCATAATTAGTACAAGTGGTGTACTAATCCATATTTCTCCCCTTTTCCCAAAAATTTTATTTTTGGGTCGTTGTGGGGTTCGTGGCCAATTTTCAAGGAAGACTTGGATCTTTTCTCCAAATGTGGGTCTGTCCTCAAGATCTGAGGATGATGCCTTTTCCCATTCTACCTATGTGACTTGCTATAGTCTAATGACATTCGTTTCACTCTTATTGTTCAAGACATTGTTGTAAGCCCTAAGTGGAAATTGTACATTTGTGTAAGGGCTATGCCCAAATTGTTCTATTCCGACATAGATCGTTTTACATGAGACATTTCTATTAGACTCTATATTGTGTATGTTGTATATGTAACGTAAAAGTAGAAGCCTATGTAAGCTTTCTATGCAAGGAGTCTAAGTAAACTCCCTATGTATATATTATGTGTAAGAGAGAGGTCTATGTAAACCTCATGATGTAGATGTAGATGAAAACTTTTATATTTTCAGCACTTTTTAACAAATAAAATGTAATGATGAATGCTAAGAGGCTAGTGTTAGTCATCTCCGAGGATGACGAAGCCGGTTACATCATGGGGGTGCTCCCCGAATTTGACATCTTCACCTTTGGGACTCCTTTCCCCAAAGGATTCTTTCAAATTTATTTCCAAAAAATTGAGAAAACATGGGTTTCATTCTTAATCCGAAAATGATGTTTTAAATTGTATTGTTATTGATTTATTTTGATTATTATGGATGTATTATGATGAATTATTGGTGAATTGGGGATGTTCTTGATTTTAGACCTAGTTCTATATAAGAGATCATGAATTGACACTATTTCCCTAACCCTAGGTTATGAATTGATGTTGAATTGATTATTGATGATGAAATTTACTTAGTTCTTGTGTTAATTACTATTGTATGATGTTATTAAGCATATTAATGAATGAATATAGTTTGTTGATAGTAAGACCATGAAAGAAGGCTTGTGAAGGTGAATTGGTAAGACTTATGATCTGGAATCCTCACTTCAATTTTGATGGCTTGTACTTGATGATGACGTTCAATTGAAGTATTAATTGTGATTAGATTTGATAGGTGATGCTATGATTAATGTAATAGAAATGTCTTGATTATATGGAATGTTAGATTATTATTAAAGTTTAATGATATAAGGTTGATTGTGAATCACTTATGTTCCTTACTATGTCATGATGATGATAATATGTTAATCTCACATATGAGGATTGTTATTAAAGGAAGTTCTCATGCAATTCCAAATGAGCTAATGATTATGATATTCAAGGGGTTAGTCTCCTATGTCCTATACAAAGCTATGATGCTTAATAAAGGCTTAAAGACATTTCAAAACAGAACTTTAGCTTAGAACCCAGTGAATTAGTTATGAGAGAGTGTCCCTTCCAAATGTGGGATGGTAGGTTCACAACTGTTCTCATGAGATAGATATTACAATACCATGTTGCATAAACAGGGCCTCAAGCATCTCTCCTAGATCTTCAACTATGTTGCCCCCATAAGAATACTAGCTAGTGGATCCACCTAGATGCTATTAGTTATGACCCGCAAGTACACCCTAGAAGTTTAGAGAACTCTTGGGTCAAAAAATAGCGTACTTGACCTCTCGGAGGTCTTGTACAAGCCCTTACACATCATTCATTGCATATATACGAAAAATATTGCGGAATTAAAACTTTTTGTCAAAATATAATGAGGAATCATTTCATAAAACGTCTAACATATGTCTCAAAACGATCTATGACAACATGAATAACAAGAATCTTAGGTCACAGCCCATAAAAGTCTAACATAATGAAAAACATAAAGATAACATAGTTGTGGTGTCCTCGGATGCTATGAGGACTCACCAATATTTGCTTCTTGGAAACCTTGGAAACTCTACCCTTCAAAGCAACTCAATCTTCTCAAGACCCTACATGGAAAATACGTAGGCAGTATGCGTTAGTACGATATGTAATAAGATGGAAACTATCATGCCAAACATAAGATATCTCAAAGGTTAGCCAATAATAGACATAATCATAAGAGATAAAGACATAAGCATAACATGAATATCAAATCATAATAAAACATATAAGAGTTCATACATATATCATTGTCCCTCTAACTCAAATGAACTACTTCACAAGATACCTTAAAGTATACTTGTGCAAGGCTAAGATAGCATCCCATACTACTACCAAAGCTAAGTACCTCTCTTTGGTCATTCTTGATCATAATCCATTATCATATTTAAGACCAAGACTAACCTAATTCAAACTAACTTATCTTGTAACCTTGTCTATTAAGCTCAACATGCTACCATAATAGACCTACTACCATGTGAAGCATCTCAACATACTATCCAAGTTACTAAAGGAAGGATACTGCCATCCTAACCACCACGCAACCAATCATGTAGATTCAAGCTAACCATAGGGGAGAATGAATCCTCAACCCTAAGCTACCATGAGAAACTTATCTCAAGCTATTCCATGAAATACACCTTACTTGCAAATCAAGCTACCATTAGGATAGTATAGGCCTTTCTCCTAAAGCTACCATGAAATGGTTTTGGCCAAACCAAGTCAAGCTACCATGAAGTTCATCACCTCAAGCTACCATGAGTAATTTAACCCAAGCTTCCATGATATTCAACATCTAAAGCTACCATGATTATTTAAACTCAAGCCTCATTGAGATTTACTATCTCAAGCTACCCTTGAGATATACCATCTCAAGCTATCATGAGATTTACATCTCAAGCTACCATGCCCTTGGTGTTGTCTTGCCTAGTCTACTACACAAGAAGTGACCATAAAACCCATCTTCAATATAGTCCTAGTCTACATTATTCATACTCAATTACATGTTAATCCATTCAATTAGATCATTAGAAGGTAATTCTAGTCATGCTTGGTCACATAGGTCAAAATCCAACTTTACAAGTCAAAATCATTTTCAATCAATTAGACCTAGATCAATTCATATCTAGGTGATTCAATCATGATCACCTTCAACTTAATGGACATAAATCACCATGAGTAATTTAATCCAAGTTTCCATGATATTCAACATCTCAATCTACCATGAGTATTGCAACTCAAGCCTCCTTCAGATTTACTATCTCAAGCTAGCCTTGAAATCAACCAACTCAAGCTATCATGAGATTTACATCTCAATCTACCATGCCCTTGGTGTTATCTTACAAAGTCTACTACATAAGACATGACCATACAACCCATCTTGAAGCTAGTAGTAGTCTATCATGATTCATACTCAATTACATGTTAATCCATTCAATTAGATATTTAGAAGATAATTCTATTCATGCTTGGTCACATAGTGTAACGACTCAAATTACACCCTAGTCGTTACCAACGTCGTCATTCTCGGAGAGGACTAAGACAAGCCCTTAGTATACATCATAGCCCTTAGACTTCTCGCATATTATATATGGAATTTACATAGAATATTCATATAAAAAGTTTACATAGACTTCTCTTTTAGCATAACAAATCATATAAGAGTCTAAAGTCTCATCTCATATATAAACCATCTAGAAGAGTATGAATGTTTGGAAATAGCCAAGACAAAACAATAAGCCATTATAGACTTACAATAATTGTCTCAATGATAAAAGAAAGAATGAATGTTTCTAAACAAAAGCAACGTCATAGATATATTGGAAGATGACAAAATCCCCGGACATGTGGACTCACCAATGACTTGGTAAAAGACCCAAGTCATCCTTGCAATCAACCAGGAACTTCTCAATGTCCCGAACCTAAAATGTTTGGAAAAAAGGGAGAAATATGGGTTAGTACATCACACGTACTAAGTATGACTTTTATGCACAAAAATCATCAATGCATGGGAAAAGGAAAATTTAGTCAAAATCATGCTTTCTATTAACTAAAATTAACATGCACATATAATAAACATAATAATTCAAAAATTCGACATAATATCAACCCAACATATTGACCACCTAAGCAATACTTCTGCAATGCCAAAGATAGAACCCCATAATCCTATCCAAGGCTAAGTATCATATTAAGTAACCCACTTCATACTTACAACATATTATAATAAATTAATCATGGCATGCTTAATACATAAATACTACTCATATCTTATCAACATAATCATAATTATAATCATAAAAGAACACTACTAAAACCATCCCTTAGGATCCCACATGTGCAATGTGTAAGAAAAGTATCATAAACTACCTCACACTATGTAGTAGCCTTCAATACAACCCTAATAAGAGTTCACATACTTAGCTTTTTCATTTACTTTTTACGTTAGGGAAAGAAGTGCAATAACCGACATGAGACGGTGAGCTACATGAAATTAGGTGTTCTACTCTCACACCAAAAAGAGAGGTTTAACACTTGCCTAATGTGTAAACATTCGTACATAGCTATCTAGATGGATACACTAAGATAGAGTCCTATGTGGGCACACAGTTAAGGGTCAAGGATATTGTTGCTAAAAACCTTGACTTACTAGACGTGGAGGTTTCCATCTATAGTACCTCTAAAACAACTTAGGTGAAACTAGAGCCTACTAATGTCCTAAAATGGTTTATAAGATGGTATTGAGGCAATGTCTAATGTATTAGGTGAATTGGATGTTAAACGTCAAGGGACGACCAAGACGTTCGACGACTAAGTCACCTATGTGCCTCATGTGTGGTTATGTGCCTATATGTGTGTGTTATGAGCTTATGAGGTCCTACTATGATTTATTATAGTGTTTTAGGTAGTGTGTCAAGTTTCATGAAGTTTGGAGGTGAAACGTCCACTAACGTCCATGACGTTCAAAAGGTTTTCCTTGAAATGACCTTGTGTATCTTAGCATGTTTAGTCAAGTTTAATGTGTTTGTTTTGGATGAAATTTTATATAGGAGGTCCTAAACTTGTATACAATCATATTTGGGTTGGAAACATCCGAGTGAAAGTCCCCAAGGACCAACCAATGGTCCTTGAGAAAGGATCCATGCTTGTGGCCAAAACATCCTAAGGGAGTCCCACCTACGGATGGAAAACGACGGTCAGTGGCCTGGTCGACGCCCCGTAGGTAGTGGGCGTCGATGGGTACTTTGACTAGAGAGCTTAAGCTCCCATTTTCAAGGCTCAGTCCCAAATAATGGCCAGAAAGGACGGTCCGTTTGTGGACAAACGGCCATCTGTGGCCAAGTCATTGATGGGTCTGCAATTTGCCTGCTTCACTGTAAAGTGAAGATGTGAATTGGTATATTCATCCCACGTCCAAATAAGAGTTTTGATGGTTACTTAGGGGTATTTTGGGTATTTTAAACATATATATAAGTCCTAAATACCTTGATGAATTCATTCTTCAAAATGAAAACCCAAAATCACTAAGAAATTCTGTAGAACTCCATTGAAGCAAAAACTCAAGGAAGAGCTTGGATTGGATATTTGAGTGGTGATTCTTCATCAATTTCGTGGATTAACATCATTGAGGTATGGTTTTCATCCTTGAAACTCTATTCATCAAGGAGCCCAAAATTCAAAAAGATTTCTAAAGTTTTCTAAAGATGAACTTGTCCAATTTTATGATCTATCCATGGGTTCTTGCATTAAATGTTTTAAATAATTTTATATTGATTTAATTGTTGTTAATTATATGATTTTAACATAATTAACCTATGAAGCCATGAAATCCATGAACACTAGTTTTTGACTACTTTATGGGTTAATTTATATTATCTTAATGCTTATGAATTTTAGTGTAGTTCTCTATGGGCAACTGCATGATGTAAGAATTGTATTGAATTTATGTCTAGGTTGTCTTACATTTATAAATCTATATTTAATTTACCTAGATTCATTGAGTATTATAGTTTTTGTATTGATATGGTGATCATGGACGTGGGTAAGGGCCTATTGGTATGGTATTGGATGATTTAGCTATGGATTGAAGTGGTGAGAATGGATTTGTGGTACGCTGCCCTATTTCTCTTTATTTATGTAATTCACTTCTTTAATTATGTTGTGACTGGAATGGTCCACTTATGGTGGCGGTGTTATGTGCCTTAATTGTGAAATATGTGGCCTCGTCGGCGTTACCTTATGTATTATGATGATCATGGCCTTTTCGGCACTACTTGATCTATTATGATAATTTGTGGAGTTGATTATGTGGAGTATGATCATATATACCTACATGTTAATAATGTGAAAGTATGTGGTTCTTCTATTGAAGTTGTTAGGTGATCGTGTTAGACTATGACTATGTCTTTATGTGTGTAGTCTTAGAGTTGATGCATGATTCTACAAAATTGGTTATTGAGTCTTATGATGACTATCTTTATGGTTCTATAGTTGTGTATCGGGTGAACTAAAGTGAATTGGTTGTTATTATGTGCTACTTGGAAGATGTGTTATATGTGATAAGGTAAAGTGAAGAGTTGATGTGTCTTGTTTAGGTAGCCTTAAGTCTCTCTTCTTGATGCATGAATGATATGTCAATATGAGATGTCTTGAATTAGGAAGCTAAATCCTCTTAGTCTTGTATGAATGAATGATATGTGACCTTGATCATAGTGAGAAGGTCAACTTATGCGGAACCTTTGAGAAAGAAGGTTAAGATAACGTTGAAGTCAAAAGTCGTAATGGTATCCTTCTTGTGTGAGTGATGGACTTAGGAATGGTTTGCTGAAACGGCATGAAATCATTCTTAGGAAAGTCATTAAGATATCCTCTTCCCCATTGTAAGGCAACCCTAGGGGACCTCTTTGTTATGGTGAATGTGATTGTGTTATTAACTAGATATGGAACCCCTTCGTATGATCCTTTATGTGAATTACTCAATTAGTACAAAGGCTAGAATCGAGTAAATATGGTAAGGGAAGTAGCTCTAGTTAAGAATGAGGCTACAGTTCAAAGAAACCCTTCATATTCCTTAACCATGTGCCTACATAGGATGTGTCTAAGTTCTACCATATCCAAGTAGAACAACCTTCATCGGAGTAGGTTACAACTCTGGATTCCATGCTTTGTAACCATGGTCTATGTCAATTATTTCCTATTGTCATCATATGGGATACCTACTAGTATTGTAGAAGTTCTATGAAGTTTAGGTGGTGGTATGGGATGTTATCTAGACATTGCACAATAGGCTTTAAAGATGGTAGTGAGAATCCCTAGGTCTTCTCCAAGACCATTACTTGAATGTCCTTATGTGGTGAATTTCTCTTAAGTGAATTAATGGATGTAATGACTAAATTTAGAAAATCATGTTAAATGAATAAGTACTTATCTAGAGTACTTAAGGGTTGTCTAGTTAAGGTGTGAAGGGGGCATAGGAATGGTCACTTCGTATCTTACCTAGATAAGTCTTAAGATTGACTCTAGTTGGGAAAGTTGGTTGATTATGTAGGCATGATACAAACTTAGGTAGTCTTAAGGATTACTTAGGTAATCTTGAAGAGGTCAAGTATGGACACTGTCTTCTTGATTTACTTGAGGAAGGAGAATGTCATATTACATGTATGTTGTTTTATTAAGTGAGAATGATCTTATCCTAGGTAATCTAAAGGATCTCTTAAGTGTGTGTGAAGTGATTGTATGGGGAGTCGCCTCACAACTCACTGAAGTGAACCTTAGAATCACCTTTGGTAAGAGGATTTCATGTTCATGTGTTTGGTGTATTGCAAGTTTGTATGTCTCATTATAGGTTGTCTTAAGGATCATTTTGGTGTGTCTAGAGAGGTTGTATGTGCGGTCTCTCTTTGTCTTACTTAAGTGAGTCTTAGGATAGATTTTAGTGAGAATATTGCATGCTAGAAAGTGTTCAATGTGAATTGGAATCACTTCCCTGTAACAGTGATATGGGTTACTGTAAATTTTTCCTTATAATGTCAATAAATGGTTAAGTGTTATCTTATGTGTCTCTAAGGTGTTAAATGTTGTTCTTATGCTTATACTATGAGGTTTTAATAAAAAAAGTGCATATTTCCAATAAATGTCCATTTTCATGATTTTTATGCATTATATCATACTTAGTACATGAAGTTGTTCAAATTTAATGCTTTTATCTATATCTAAAGTGATTCATAGGTGAAGGTGCTTTTGGGAGAGAAGCTTGGATTATCGGATCTTTCAAGCAAGTTGAAGTATGTCCTCATTTGACTCAAGGGCATAGATGTCTTTGATTTCTTATTTCAAAGTATTGTAAAAGACTTAGTAGTACTATATTTCTATTGTATGCACCGTGTCCCAAGCACTCTTGTGTCGAGGATTTGATGAAACCAAACTTAGTATTTCCTATGAGTTTTATGTGAAAGATATTTTTAAAGATTATTAGAATGTTTTGTGAAAAGTTTTAATTCCACACTACTTTTTATATATGTATATGCGATTAATGATGCGAACGGGCTTGTACAAGACCTCCGAGAGGTAAAGTACGCCGGTTGCACTTTGAGAGTGCCATATATCTAGGGAATGCTCTTGGGATGTTACACCATCTCAGGACACAAAACATAACTTGGGAATCCGGACTTTACTAATGTGAGGAAACCCATGTGGGAGTCCGGACTTAATAAACGTGAGGCCTCCATCTCATTTACATGCCCTTTCGGTGCTAAGCAATTGTTCCCTTTAGTAATCATATTATTTCATCATACAAGTTCACATTAGTCTCTTTTAGACCCCTATGTAAACATATTATGATATCTAGCTCATACGTTATCACAAGTGAGACACACCTTTCACTTTAGACACCACTTTATAAGTGAGTAAACCTTTCACTTAACACTTTATTATAATCATAACAAACTACTTTCAATAATATAATAATCGTGTCATAACATGCATACATAATTCATGTCTAATTCAATGTCTTAGGTTGAAGAATGAGGAATACTTAACATTAACATCACAACCACACAATTGACATAGAATCATTACTATCTAAGTAACCCATACTTCATAATTGAATTCAAGAAGAACCAATAAACATACCTCATTGCCCTTTCAAGAACCTTCATACTTCCATTACCAAGAATGCATAAACAATTACATAAACAAGGTAAGTTGAAGAAGCAATTACATAATTAACAACAATGTAGTCAATCTACATGTTCATGATCTTCACAATTCACCATATCAATTCAAGGTTTTCATTAAATTGGAAAAGGACATGGGTCTAGGGAAAACTCATAGGAAATCATCAATGAACAATCATTATATACTGAAACAACATTAATTCATCATAATTCATTACAATTGATTAATAATTTTATTTTTCAAAGAAGACCCATGTGAGAAGAAAAACGCTAGTTTTGAGGGATTTGGAAATTATCTTTTGGAGGGACCTCTTGGAGAAAAGAATCCCAAGAGTGAAAGAAACAATACCTTAGAGATGATAAAGCCACGAAATTGGGTTGGAAACTTGAGGACTTGACCTTATTCTTGGAGCTCTAATGGTCTTCAATGGAGGTTTGAAGGAAGAGAGAATTTGAGAGAGATGAGAGTGATTTTTTTTATTTCAACTTTGGGGATTTGATGTGGTTGTGTAAAATGACTTAAACCTAACCCTAAACCATTTTATAGTCATCCCTTAAATTACCCAAAAGACCCCTCACTTAATTGTTTCTTTTGTAAAGTCAAATTGACTTAAAAACGACGTGAATGGATCAAGAAAGTTGTTGCGCATCGCGGGGTCCATTCCAAATCTTTTTTCGAAAATCCGATTTAAGGTGGTGAGACTAGTGAAGGCCTCACATTGCGAGGCAAATTTTTGCCTTCCTTGTGCTGGTTGTCCGACGCGTGGGATCATCCAGATCTTTGTTGCACGCAGGCTGCTTTGCCAGCCTGCTCGCCAAAGTTCGGGTCCTCCTCAAGGACCCTTCGGATGATACTTGGGGAGTCGTTAACGGACGTTTTGACCCTTTTTAATATATTTTACCTACTTAAAGTGTTTTTACATGCCTTAGACTTCATATTCCATTCCCAAACCTTCACCAAACATAGGGACGTCTATAAGTTCAATTTAACTAGTTTCCGGACGTAAAGGCCTTTCTTTGACCTTGTGACTCTAGCACTTCGTAATTATGTTTTCTACTAGTGTTTTAGGTCTAAAATATCATTATTCAACATATGAGGCTCTAGTATAGGAAATGGAAATTACGGGGTGTTACAATATCCCCCCTTGGGGACATTCTTCCCTGAATGACACCTTAAACTTTTATTGGGAAAAGGGAGTAGACTCAAGACTAGAAGCCCAACAACAAGCAATATCATAATGAGTCACAACTCATAGGAGGAATTGTAAACTCATTTAAACACATAAACATATCATTAACACATAGGAAGTTAATCCAAAATTCATGACACATGAGAGCTCATCATTTACATCACATAAGGAGGAACTACCTTCTCCATTACAACATGAGCTCAACATGAACAAATTTCAAAGAGTTAACATGCTAATTTCTTATCAATGCAACACCAAAACACACCCAACACAATTATCATGAAAGCAATAGAGCACACTACATCTTTAAGTAAGTTATTCATGAGAGTCCTATTTCACAAAATATCAATTTAGGCATGAATTTCTACAAAAATACGCACATACTAGATAAACATGATAAGTTCAACATTATTCATAGGACTCATTTAAGAGAAAGCTACTAACCTTAACTTTGGCTAGGAGTAGGGGAAAAGAGATGAGGATAGCAGGACTTCATGTCGGCCTCGACCTCCCATGTTTCACCCTCAACAAGGTGGTTCCTCCAAAGAACTTTTGCGGAGGCAACCTCCTTATTTCTAAATTTATTAACGTGACGTTCAAACATCTTAACCATGACCTCTTCAAAAGAAAGGTCCACTATTACCCCTACACCATCTAGAGGGAGAATCGACACCGGATCACCTATACATTTCTTGAGCATAAACACATGGAACACCAAATGAACTGAAGCCAATTCAATTGGCAACGCTAACTCATATAGGACTTCCCCTACCCTTTTCAAAATCTTATAAGGGACCCACATAAAAGGGACTAAGCTTTACCTTCTTTCCTAACCACATCACCCCTTTAATGGGTGAAATTTTCAATTAGACCCAATCTCCTACTTCGAATTCAAGGTCCCTCTTTCTATTGTCGGCATAAGATTTTTGCCAACTATAAGTCGTTTTTTACCTCTCTTTTATGAGTCGAACCTTATCCATGGCCTCAAACACTATCTCGTGACCAAGAAGAGCAAACTCACCCACTTCAAACCATCTAATAGGGGACAGGCACCTCCTACCATAAAGTGCTTCAAAAGGTGCCATACCAATACTCGCATGGTAGCTATTGTTGTAGGAGAACTCTATTAAAGGTAGGTGATCATCCCAATTCCCTTTAAAATCAATCACACAAGACCTCAACATGTCTTCTAGAGTTTGGATGGTGTGATCCGCTTATCCATCCGTTTTTTACGGTGGAAAGCAGTGCTAAGCTTTACTTGAGTACCAAGCCCACTTTTGAAAGATCTCCAAAATTGTGAAGTGAATTGGGCTCCTCTATCCGAATTGATCGACAAGGGGACCCCATGTAACTTCACAATCTGCTTAACATACAATTTAGCATACTCCTCTGCCGAGTAAGAAACTTTTATGGGAAGGAAGTGGGATGACTTACTCAAACTATCCACTATAACCCAAATGAAGTCATGTTGTCTAAGCGTTTGAGGCAAACCTACCACAAAGTCCATATTGACATCATCCCACTTCCAAGTGGGGATATCAATATCTTGTGTTAGACCACCCGGGACTTGATGCTTGACTTTGACTTGTTGGCAATTTGGTCACCTCGACACAAACTTAGCTACTTCTATTTTCATTCCATTCCACCAATAAATATCACGTCAATCACGATACATCTTGGTGGCCCCTGGATGGATGGAGTATCGGGAACCATGATCCTCTTCAATGATTTTCTCCCTTAAACCATCCACATCCGACACACATAACCTCCATTGGTACCTAAGTACCCCATCCTCCCCTTTGGAGAAAGATTCATTATTTTTCTTAAGGACCAATTCTTTCAACTCCATCAATAGAGGATCAAGATGTTAGTTGGACATCACATAAACCACTAGAGATGACTCAGAGTTATGACGGACCATGAAACCACCCTTTGAAGATTCTTATAGTCGGACACCCATCCAGGCAAACCTATGAACCTCCTTCTCCAGTTATTTCTTTTCATCAACCACATGAGCCACATTACCCATGGATACTCGACTTAGTGCATCGGCTACCACATTGGCTTTCCTAGGATGGTAAAGGGCACTCATGTCATAATCCTTTAAAAGTTATAGCCATCTTCTTTGTCGTAGATTAAAGACTTTTTGAGTGAATACATATTGTAGACTCTTGTGATCGGTTAACACATCAACATGTACCACATAGAGATAATACCTCCAAAATTTCAAGGCAAACACCACGTCCGCAAGCTCAATGTCATGAGTTGGGTAATTCTTTTCATAAGGTATGAGTATCTTAGAGGAATACTCTATCACTTTGCCATGCTGCATGAGCACACATCCTAGACCCACTCGGGAGGCATCACAATAAACCACAAACCCTTCGGTACCCTCCCACAATGTTACATCCGCGGAGCACCCCCTAGAAATAATATGGCGTACTTGACCTCTCGGAGGTCTTATATGTAACATTCCAGAAAATTACATGTCTAGTGAAGATCTAAAGGGGTGTTAACCAACTTCTATATATACCCAAATAAGCATAATATAATCCAAGCTTGTTTAGAAATTGTACCTGCAATGAAGACCCTAAGCTAAAATAACTATATTCTTCACATATTCCTAATATACACATCAAGTACTAGGCATCCAAGTTTCAAGCCTAGTACCATAGCACATAACTATTTAAAATGATCATGTAGATTAAGCAGTGCCCAAGGACATAGTGAGGATCCTTGGGACAATAAGTAAAAAATCCAAATGAACCTTCTAGAAGATTTAGTTAGGAAAGTACACGCAACACATGTGCAAACGGACAAGGGACCACCATAAGCGATTCGGTTAGGGCGGTTGGGGACAAGCGCACATGCGGGTCCAACCGCGTGGGACCAAGCTCCCTAACCTGTCCTAGACCCTAACTAACTGACCTAACTAACTAACTAGCCTATTACCAACCAAAAATAACTAACTAAGGGACCCGACAACCTAAGACCATGTCGGGTGACACCAAACGGTGTAACTAACTAAGAGACAACCTAGTACCTAACCTAGGATGGTCCAAAAGGTTGGTTATGGTCCTAACAACTTAGGGGTACTTTAGAAATTACCCTAGTTTAATTAATCAATTAATTTAGCAACTAATTAATTAATTCAAATGGACAAAACTGAAATCACTAAGCAATTTCCTGATTTTAGTTAAAACAAGTAAGAGACAACCTAGTACCTAACCTACGATGGTCCAAAGAGTTTGTTATGGTCCTAACAACTTAGGGGTACTTTAGTAATTACCATACGTTACCTAATTAATTAATTTAGAGACTTAATTAATTAATTTAAGTGACTAAAACTGAAACAAATAAGGAAAAATCTAAATTTCGGTTAAGACAAGATTCTTCTAATCCTAGTCAATTTAGGAGGGGCATTTTTGTAATTTGCTAATTGGTCTAACTTAATTAGGTTATACAGTCCAAGCAGAATTAGTTAACATTCAGTTCTTAAAGAGTTAAATCCACGTTATTAACCCTAAAATGCCAAAACTAAAAACAAGAGAAAAACGTTAGAACCCTAGACGATTTAAAGCAAGAGTTCTTCAAGGTTTTTGTGCAAAGTGCAAGGGGATCTTCGTAGATTTAATTCTACAATAAGGTATGGGTTTACTCTCCTGGAATTCTTTCTCCAAGAGGCTTTTCAAATGTTTTGACTTCAAGAATATCAAAAGTAGGGTTCTTCCCAATTAATCGTATGTTCATCTCCCTAGTTCTCCCGATTTCCGATTCTTATAGTATTAGTCGTGTAATTCTCGATGCATTGTTGATTGTATGTGGTGTTAACTGATAATTATGTGTATGTTTGAGTGTATATGTCGAGTGAAATATACATGTTAGATGCGCATACTTAGGGTGTTATTTACATGAACGTGGAATGTTATAATGCCTACTTGTGTTTCGAGAATATGAGATTGATATGATTTGTTCATTGAATAGTTTTACATGATAATCATAGGTTAAAAGTCAGCTTGTTTAACATGTTAGATTGCCATAATGTATTCATGAAGTGGTTGAATTGGGGAGTGATAATATTATGACAAGTAATTGGCGAAATTATGAATGATGCCAACAAATAGGCTAGCAAATCTATATCTAAACATATTACTCCAAAAATTCATTCTAATATCCATATAAATAAACTCATAAAATAGGGTATGCAATCAATGGGACAAGTCCCAACATACCCTATCCACACGAATTTGTGAACACAATAACATCTTACAAAGAATAAATAACAATCATAAAGAATGATATAAGGTATTAAGTGACGTGAACAAGTTAAGGTGAGTAAAAGAAATAACTAAAAGCTTAAGTTATGAGTTTAAACTAATATAGAGTGTTAGAAAGAAGTGAGACGATTCTTAGAGAACACTTAATCGTTATGTCAAAAATACTCACATAAGAGGGTGCTAGAGTCCATGAGACAAGTCTCATTTGCACCATGATGATAAAGTAAAGACTTAAGATCATATTCATCAAGTAAAGAGAGGGATGACCAATCATCCATAGAGTTAAGTAAACCTCATAACTAGAAGCAAGCTTCCATAATGTGTGAGTAAACTCTATAAGATAATAAGATAAAAATCTGAGCTTAGCACCGATAGACTAGTAATGAGCTTGTGCCAGCACATGTAAGTCTCATGAGACGAGATCACCACCCTTGTGGACTAGGGTCTCAGAAGGTCTCTTAGTCTTCGAACAATGTCTAGCCAACATAGGGGTAATAGCGGGTGGAAGCCTCCACCCAAGAATGATAGCAGTAGGTTTCACTTTGGCCGGTGATTCCACCTCTTTTCGGTGTGGAGGAAACACCGAATTTCATGTTTAGCCACATGATCTAGTTCGGTTAGAGCTCAGGACAAGCATCTGGTTCACTACAGCCGTGAACTCCCCTTACGGTGTGGGGAAGACATCGACACGGTTCACCTTAGCCGGTGAACCCCCCTTTTTGGTGTGGGGAAGACACATAGCTTGGTTCACTTTAATTGGTGAATCACCCTTTTTCGGTGTGGGGGAGACACTGGATTTCATGTAGCTCGCATGATCTACTTTCGTTAATGCTAAGAGAATTCTTTAAGAGAGTAAGAAAGAATAAAGTAGCATGTTCACAGTGAATAATCGAGCAAAGAAGTAGAATCATAATATCATAGTGAACTAAGTAAAGTAAGATCTTAAAGAACATAAATCACTAGTGTTTGATAGAAATAACAAGTTAGTGGTTTGAGCCAATATTGAAGTATGGATAGATGCCTCAAGGTATATATCTAGGGTTAATAATCAAATAAGGGGTATAGCCAATAAAGATTGGCTTATACAACATTCATACCCATATTTAAGAATGAAATATTTAACTCCAACAACCAATTTAAGGGGCATAGCCAATGAAGATTGGCTTATAAATACATGTACACCCAATAAAATAAGAATGAGAAATCTAACTTGTAAGTAGGGTAGCCAAATCATTTCCTTAGTCTTGTGAGTTGCTTACTCGATTCATTGTAGGTATGGGACTACAATGAATCATTGCACTTGTAAGTAAAACATAAGATCAAAGGAGATCATTGAACTACACAACAAAAGATAGAAAAGACTGAAAAATAATCTAAGTATAGAATTGGCAACTCTCGGCCTAATTAACAAAATAGTGAACGTTTGTTTAAGTTGTTCCAAAATTATGTTCATGATTCCAAGGTCTTATGTTCATATAGAAAAAGAGTTGTGTGCCTTAATTGCATGAGAACGTGTCATATTTATATCATAAATCAAGATTAACGATTTAAGTGAGAAGTGACGTTATGACCATGATTGACATGTTGTTTAGAAAGAGCCTTCCTTGTTCATGTGTTATGTGCATACACCCATAATTAGTACAAGTGTGTACTTACCCCATATCTATTTACTATTTTTATTGGTGCAGGTTCTCAAGAAGGTTGAAGTTCGACGAAGCGGTTTGGAATAGCGATCTCCAGACTTTGGTAGGTCCTCTTGAGTTCGAGGATGCTACATTTTATTATTATAGCTTCTTACATTAGATATAACAAGTGATTACTGTCCCTAGAGTTTCCTTTCAAGTATTTGTTCAAGCGTTTGTAATAAGGCCAATTGGCAAACTATTATTATTATTATTATTACGATCATTTATTTCATTTGTTTAATCTATTAATAGATGTTGTTGAGTTTGAGCTATTAGAATATCACTCTTATGCAGTACTATATGAAGTCTATGTATACTTTGATAAGTATTAAATAGTTTTCAATTTTCCGCAAATTTAACTTTATGATATTGATGAAAGCTAAGAAGAGGCTTGTCTGCGACCTGTGAGAGGTTAACAACGCCGGTAGATGTTCGGATTCCAGAATCCGGATCCTGAAAAACTTGGTATCGGAGCATGAGGTTAAATTACCTAGGAACTAAGGCTCAACACAACCACGTTGTGTAGTTTTTAACTTATTGTTGTGAAGTGCACCACAATCATGACTTAGAGACTTTGTGATGTTAGGAATTTTCCCTTCTTCTACTCTTTATCGTGCGGTGTAGAGCTTTGACATTTTGTGTCATTCTAAGTATCTGACTTCCTTCTTGTGTGCGCGAGTAGAAAGAAGTACACAAGAATTAGAATCGCCAAGTGGTCTAAGGCGCCTGACTCAGGATCTGGCCTTCCCAAGAAGGGCAATCATAGAAATGCCCAGCGTGAACGAAAGATGTGTGGTAAGTGTGTCTCTTCGCATGGAGGTACGTGCATGGTAGGTTCTAAATCCTACTCTGAGTACTAATGAAGAGGAGAAGGCTAATTTGGATGCATACTAGCTCAAGGATATGACTCAGGTATGAATTTGCTTAATAAATGCTATGCTACCATAGACTGTCGAAATAGGGTAGTAAGGCTTCAGTTTCCAAATGAGTTAGGGTTAAAATGGGAAGGTCGTGGTTCAAATCCAACATGCCAAATAGTTTCCAATCTTAAAGCCAATAAGATATTATGTAAGGGATACTTATGCCACTTGGTTAGAGTCAAAGACTTAGAAGAAGAAGTCCCTTCCATAGACTATGTGTCCATAGTAAAAGAGTTTCAAGATGTCTTTTCAGAGGATTTACGAGGGATCCCTCCAGAACGTGAAATTGATTTCGGTGTTGACTTAGATCCCAACACCACATAGATTTCCATTCCGCCTTGTAGAATGGCTCCAGCGGAACTCAAAGAGTTGAAGTTGCTTTTAAAAGATTTACTTGATAAGGGCTTCATCCAACCAAGGATATCCCCATGGGTCGCTCCAGTATTGTTTGTTAAGAAAAAGTATGGAACTCTTAGAATGTGTATCGATTATCGTCAACTCAACAAAGTCACTATAAAGAACAAATATCCTCTTCCCAGAATCGATGATCTTTTTGATCAACTTCAAGGTTCAAGTTTCTATTGCAAGATAGATCTTCGGTCGGGTTATCACAAACTTAGGGTAAGACAAGAGGACGTTCCTAGAACTTCCATCCTTGGCCCCGAGATCATACATGAGGCTTTAGAAAAGGTGAGAATGATCAGAGATAGATTGGCTACTGCTTACAGTAGTCAAAAATAATATGCTGATAACCGAAACAGAGCTCTTGAATTCGAAGTAGGTGATCAGTCATACCTAAAGATATCACCCGTGAAAGGGGTGATGAAGTTTGGTAAGAAAGGGAAGTTCAGTCCGAGGTATATAGGTCCTTGAAAGATCTTACAATAAGTAGGGAATGTTGCTTACGAACTAAAATTACCGAACGACTTGGGTTTTGTTCATCTGGTGTTTCATATTTTGATGCTTAAGAAATGTCTAGGCAATCCCGCATCCATTCTACCCGTCGAAGGGTTAGGAGTCGATGAGAACCTTTCTTATGAAGAGGTTCCCATTGCAATTTTAGATCGCCAAGTGAAACGGTTGAGGAACAAAGAGGCTGCTACCGTAAAGGTGTTATGGGGGAACCACCTCGTTGAGGGAGGCCAAGTCCGATATGAGATTCCGTTACCCTCACTTGTTCAGTTCTTAAAGTTAGATATATTCTTCCTAAGTCCGATTTGGTTAATAAGACTCTAAATTTTAGTGCATTAGGCGGTTTTTGGTGTTTTAAGTCCATAACTGTGTGTTTTATACTTGCACTATATGAGTTAATATGAGTTCATGCTTGCATTCATGTTGCTGTTTTTGTATAACTTTTACGTGATTTATGTGTTGCATGAGTGTGATATGCACTAAGTTAAAGTAAGATTGAGAAGGAAGCTCTTCAATCTCAGATAAGAAACTTCAGATAAGCTTAGAGTAATGTGCATCATCCAGAGTTTATGAATCAGATATTCTATTTCCAGAATCCGGGGCGTGACAAACTTTATCTTTGTGAATGTGCTTTTCGAAAATACCCTCTTTGATTTAAAATGATGAGTAGTGTCATCGGGGATGAATGTTCCTAAGGGGGGGATAATGTAACATTCCAAAAAATTACATGTCTAGTGAAGAGCCTAATAGGTCCTTAAGAATACGTATTGGGGGTACATAGGCATCCCAATGCCCAATATTGAGAAATATTGGTCATAATATAGAAAATTGGCTAAAGGGGTGGTAGCCAATTTCTATATATACACAAATAAGCATAATATAATCCAAGCTTGTTTAGAAATTGTACCTGCAATGAAGACCCTAAGCTAAAATAACTATATTCTTCATATATAAACAATATACACATCAATTACTAGGCATCCAAGTGTCAAGCCTAGTACCATAGCATATAACCATTTAAAATGATCATGTAGATTAAGCAGTGCCCAAGGACATAGTGAGGATCCTTGGGAAAATAAGTAAACACTCTAAATGAACCTTCCAGAAGATTTAGTTAGGAAAGTACACGTAACACATGTGCAAACACATGTGCAAACGGCCAACGGATCACCCTATAACGCCATAACAAATTAGTTTTTGTAATTAGATAATTGGTCTAACTTAATTAGTTTATATAGTCCAAGTAAAATTAGTTAAAATTCAGTTCTTAAAGAGTTAGTTCCACGTTATTCACCCTATAACGCCACAAGAAAAAATAAGAGAAAAACCTTAGAACCCTAGACGATTTCAAGCAAGAGTTTTTCAAGGTTTTCGTGCAAAGTGCAAGGGGATCTTCGTAGATTTAATTCTACAATAAGATATGTGTTTTCTCTACTGGAATTCTTTCTCCAAGAGGCTTTTCAAATGCTTTGACTTCAAGAATATCAAAACTAGGGTTGTTCCCAATGAATCACATGTTCATCTCCCTAGTTCTCCCGATTTCCGATTCTTGTAGTATTAGTCGTGTAATTCTCAATGCATTGTTTATTGTATGTGGTGTTAACTGATAATTATGTGTATGTTTGAGTGATTTATATGTCGAGTGAAATATACATGTTAGATGTGCATACTTAGGGTGTTATTTACATGAACGTGGAATGTTATAATGCCTACTTGTGTTTCGAGAATATGAGATTGATATGATTTGTTCATTGAATCGTTTTACATGTTAATCATAGGTTAAAAGTCAGCTTGTTTAACAAGTTAGATTACTATAATGTATTCATGAAGTGGTCGAATTGGCGAGTGATAATATTATAACAAGTAACTGGCGAAATTATGAATGATGCCAACAAATTGGATAACAAATATATATCTAAACATATTACTCCAAAAAGTCTCTCTAATCTCCATATCAATGAACTCGTAACATAGGGTATGCCAATAAATGATACAAGTCCCAACATACCCTATACACACGAGTTTGTGAACGCAATAACATCTTACAAAGAATAAATAACAATCATAAATAATAATTTAAGGTAGTAAGTGACGTGAACAAGTTAAGGTGAGTAAAAGAAATAACTAAAATCTTAAGTTATGAGATTGACCAAATATAGAGTGTTAGAAAGAAGTGAGACGAATCTCAAGAAACACTTAATCGTTATGTCAAAAATACTCACATAAGTGGGTGCTAGAGTCCGTGAGATAAGTCTCATTCGCACAATGATGATAAAGTAAAGACTTAACATCTCATTCGCACCATGATGATAAAGTAAAGACTTAAGATCATATTCATCAAGTAAAGAGAGGGATGACCAGTCATCAATAGAGTTAAGTAAACCTCATAACTAGAAGCAAGCTTCCATAATGTGTGAGTAAAATCTAAAAGATAATAAGATAAAAATCTGATCTTAGCACCGATAGACTATTAATGCGCTTGTGCCAGCACATGTAAGTCTCATGAGACGAGATCACCACTTTAAGACCCCAAAATGAGATAGGGTGTCTTGAGACTAACATGTTCGTTTTAAGGTTCTAAGGTCCTAAAATGAATTATAATATGGTTTATAGGCAGTGTATAAAGTTTGAGATGATTTGGAAGTCAAACGTCAAGGGTCGACCGAAACGTTCAACGACTACGTCACCTAAATGCCTCGTATGTGGTTCGATATGATAATTTGTGATTAATGAACTTATGAAGTCTTAAAATGGTTTATAATGATGTAAAATGATAGTATATGAAGTTTCGTGAAGTTTGGAGGTCAAATGACCAAGAACGTCCAAGGCGTTCGAAAGATATCCCTTAAGACATTCAACGTGTGTCATGATGGGGCTTGGCCTGTTTGGACGTCTTGTATGTGTTTGTTTTGGATGAAATTTATGTGTAAGGTCTATAACTTGTTAAGGGTTATAATAACATTGGAAATGTCCGGGTACGAATTCTGAAGGGCCCCACAAGAGGCCCACAAGAAGGACCCAAGGCTGGTCAAGACATTGTCTGGGCAGTGTCCATTGACGGACCCCAACGACGGCCAGTTGGTCCACCAACGGCCCTTTGGTCAGGTCTTGTAGAATGGAATTTGACTTAGGAAGGTCTCAAGCCAATATTTGGCTATGTACCAACGACAGAGCCCTAGGTACGGTCCGTTGACTGACCAACGCCCCGTAGGTGCCTCCGTCGGTGGTGGCCTGTAACTTGCGGCTGCGTCTGTTTTAATTAAAGGGGTGAATGGTAAATTCACCACACGTCCTAAACTGACTCTAATGTGTTAATTTAGCTAATTTTGGGTGTATATAATCCATCCAAAACGTGAACTACCCATTCCCAAATCCCCTCACACGTAAGAAACCTTCCCTCCAAAAATGTTCTCTCTAAAACCACCATTGTTGGTGAAGCTCAAGAACTTCTTGGAGCTTAGATTTATATGGGTTATTCATCAAGTTTTAGAGGTCTTCATGAAGATTAAGGTATGGTGATCTTCATCTCTAGTTATCTTTTCATCTAGAGAGACATTCTAAAAAATGTCAAAGAAGAAAAATATGGGCAAACAATGTCTTTCTTCAATCTGCCATGGGTTCTTTCTAAAAAGGTTTTGAACGATTTAATCATGATTAATTGAAGTTATTACAATGATTTAACGTGAATTTTACTACAATTGCATGATGAACCCATGCTCCTTCACTATAACGATTTAGCCTTGCATGGGCTTTGTGATCTTGAATTACTATCGATTTAATTATGATTCTATTCCGTTGAAGTGATTGTATATGCTGTTATTTACATGAATTTATGTTGAATTGATGTTGAAGTATCCATGAGGATCAATGTATGAAGATTTGAGCATGTTTAGCCTAGTTTCCATAGTTCACTGTAACATTGATACACATTCTAAGGGTCCCATATTTGTTTTAACAAACAATACCGGAGCACCCCATCTAGAAATACTAGGCCAGATGAAACCCTTGTCTAGCACATCTTTGAGTTGAGCCTTCAATTCTTTCAATTCGGCCGGAGCCATCCGATAAGGAGGAATTGAAATGTGATTTGTATCCGGTAGCAAGTCGATACCATAATCAATTTCCCATTCGGGAGGAATACAAGGAAGATCATTAGGAAAGACCTCCGGAAATTTCCTCACTATGGGGACCGACTCAATAGGAGGAATCTCGGAGTCTTAATCTTTGAATCTCACAATATGGCATAAACACCCTTTAGAAATTATCTTTCAAGCTTTCAAACAAGAAATGATACGACCTCTAGGAATAGAATTTCCCCCCTTCACTCTAAAACGGGTTCATTTGGAAAGTTAAACTTCACCACCATTATTCTACAATCTAGGAAAGCGAAACAAGCATGCAACCAATCCATTCCCAAAATAACATCAAAATCACCCATATCATGTTCTACTAGTTCAACATAAGTAACTCTATTGGGCAACATTATACAAAAATTTCTATATACTCTCTTAGCAACAACCGACTCACCCACCGGTGGAGTCACAATAAAAGGTTCATTCACGATTTCGGGCAAAATGTCAAACTTTTTAGCTACTAGAGGAGTAACAAATGAAAAAGTAGTACCGGGATCAAGTAAAGCATATACATTAATAGAAAAGACTTTTAACATACCGATCACCACATCGGGAGAAATCTCTTGCTCACCCCTAGAGCGGAGAGCATAAAAGTGATTCTTCTTCGGAGCATCAGCATTAGAGACACTTGCTTGAGCTTGCCCGCTACCCTTTTCTTGACCCCTCAAGTTTGGGAAATCTCGAAATTTGTGCCCACTTTTAACAAACTAAAACAATTGCCCGTTCCAACTAATCATTCACCGAAATGACCCTTTCCACACTTGGCACAAGTAGGCTTATTGTTTGGTGAACTAGTACCCCTTCCCTTTTGAGGGGCCACATCTTTGAGTTAGTAAGTGGTAACTCCGCCTTCTCACTTGTAGTCTACCCCATAGCATAGAGAATTTTTTAGGTTTCATAGATGAACACTTGGGGGTCTTCCTCCACTTTAGACCCATAGAAATTTGGGGGATTCATCCTAGTGAAATCCTTCAAACGGGAGGCCATGGTGCTAACATGTTGGTTTCCTATGGGTACCACCTCCCGATTAGCTTTGTTCGTCATGGCTTGAGGTAGATTTATGACGGCTTGTTATTGAGTTGAAATGGCTTGGGCCATTTAAAGAAAGGCTACCCTTATATCCCCGTCCGTCATGGACGGAATATTGGTCGGAACTTGATCATCAACAGCAACTTCCTCTTGATGAGGGACTTAGTTGTCTTGTGCTCCCGCATTAAAAACTCCTTCTTCGACTCTTCTTGCGGCTGCTCTTCGGGTATTCATACCTATAACCACCATACAAGGTTTAGATGAAAGCACACATAAAGTAGACTCTAGAGTGACGACATAGGATTATAAAAAGATGAGAGTTTCCTAAGCATCACATAGTCTCTCTTTCATAAGTGTGTCACGCTTCACAATTATGAATAAGAATCTACATAGATGTGGTTTAATGAGACATCAATCCTAAAGATATTCAACCTCATGCTCTGATACAAAGTTTGTCACATCCGGTTAGCACCCCTAGACGTAACCAGCATCCTCGTCCTCGAAGAGGACTAAGACTAGCCTCTTATCTATCATCATAGCATATCATAGGTTAAAAGCACGGAAAATTTAAAACTTTTCGTTTACTTCTACATTGAGGTTTACATAGACCTCTCGTTTACACATAAATATATATATGGAGTATACATAGACCCTTCGTATAAGAAGATTACATAGTCTTCTACTTTTATTTCACATACATATTATAGTAACATAATCTCATAAGAAGTCTATAATATGTCTCATATTAAAACCATCTAAAACGAATTCAACAATTGGGTTTAACCCATACTTCAATACAACAAAGACCCTCATATAGTGTATACAACAATCGTCTTCAAATGAAAATGAAAGAAATAGAAGTCTTATAACTAGAACAACAACAATAGCTTGATAGTGGCATTGTCCTCAGAAGGTGAGGACCTAACGAACACTTGGGGAATATCCAAGTAGTCTTCAAAGGCCTTCTATAAGCTCAATGGCCGGACCCTACATTTGTAGTAAACATAAGAGATGGGTTAGTACACACTTGTACTAAGTATGAGTATATGCACATAAAACAATTGAAATCATGCTAAAGAGTACATTTGTTCAAAACATGGTAATTTTCATTGAAAAGCCTTATGCACATCCAAGAACTCATATAATCCAATGAACACATAACTCTTAAGTCAATACCATATACAACACAAGACCAACATCATCAAGTATAGTCAAGTCAACATATATAACATTTCATAAAATCACAACATAATCAAGATCCTTACCCATAACCCACCATTTAGCCTACAAGTGCAATGACCAAGTAAAACCCCATAACCTTACTTAATCAAGTAAACCAAAAAGGATCATAAGTAATACTTAACTCATTATAACATAGCATCAATGTTAGCCATCTCCATATTTATCAATATAGACCTACATCATGTTCATAAATGAACTACATCATATAGGATCATCAAATATGTAGATTAAACAAATACATAACTTATACATTATAGAACACAAGAACAACCTCCTAAGGTTTCCCACAAGGCAAAGTAGTGCAAGACATAGGTAGAGTCTCAAACCCCTACCCCCTTAGTTAGTGTATACTTCACTACTTAATTTTACTTTCGGGAACACTTGCCTTAACCAACATTGACCAAAAGATCTAAGTGTGGAATCCGGTGTTGTAAAATCTTACACCGATGGAAGGCGGCCAAAGTAGAACCAAACATAAACGTAGCTTTCTAGGTCGATCCACTAGCTAGTCTTCCTATGGGGTCAACATAGTTAAAAAACTAGGAGATATGTATGAACTCTCTACATTCCATTTATAATTAGAGCCTCATTTCGTGAGAATCCATTTGGTGAGTATCCCTCATAGGAGAGCCAACACCTCATGTGGAACTATAGGGTGAATCTTCCTCTACTTAAAGACAACACCTCCCATTGTCAAGTTCTCTCGGTGCTAAGCTAAAGTCCATTTTGAAATGTCTTTCATTAATAATCATAACTTAGTTTTAGGTCATAGGGTCTACCCCTTATAGAGTCATCATCATAGCTTAATAAAAATTACATGAGTATTGTCCTTTCATTACAATTCACACATGTCAGTTTAGCACATTTACATTACCATATCATAATAAGGCACATAGGCAACTCATCACCAACCTTATATCATTACATCTTAGACAACAACTCACAAGCCATAAATCAAGACATTTTAAGTTGACATCATACCAACCCTAATCTATCTTATCATAAGGTATACTTGAATATAACTTCATCACTAAACACAAGTAATTATAATTGAAGTAAAGGGTTGAGAACACAAGACTTACCAAATCTCCTTCACAAGACATCTTCATGGTCTTACCATCAACAATCTAATTCAAACCAACAATGGGTGTAATATCATCATTCAATAGTAATTAACACAATAACTTAGTCAATTGTATCATTACTATCCCAATTAACTTCAATTTTTATAACATAGGGTTAAGAGATTTAGAGTTCATCATGAATTTTTCAAGAAATAGATCCAATACGAACGATACATTACCCTAGGCACTCCATGAATGAATTAGAAAGGATAAAACAAATCTAACAACCAATACATTCTTCAATTCCCATCAATTCATAAGCAAGATCAAAGATTTAGGGATTTGGGGAAAGTACATGATCTACATGAAATTCTATCAAATAACATCAATTACTCGACAATCTACACTTAATTAGTCATAGGCAATCACAATTAATCATAATCAATCACCAATTTGAAGTTTAGAAGAAAACCCATTAGAATTGGAAAACCCTTAGAATTGGGTGATTTAGAAATCAACTTTGGGAGGACCTCTTGGGGAAAGGAATCCCAAGAGTGAAGAACCCATACCTTAATGAAGATTAATCCACGACATTCAAGTGAAATCTTAGAGAAATTGGTCTTCTCGTTCAAGCTTTATTCTTCCTTCTATGGAGGTTGAATAGAGAGAGAAACTAGAGAGAGGGGAGAGCTTTTGGGTTTTGATTAGGTAATTTGATTTGACTGGTAAAATGTGTGGGAAACTGATCTAAAATCAACATATAGGACCCCCATGAAATAACCAAAAGACCCCTCACTAAAATTGACCCTTTAATGAAGTCAAACATGAATTCCAAATTTCAGCTTTTCATCGGGGAACAAGTCCGCGAGGCGGAGCTGCTCCCGCATAATTTTCTAAATTAATTTTTGAGATAGTGGAGTCCGCGACCTGCCCGCGACGGAGACTTGATCTTTGACCAAAATCCATGTCACATCCCGAGACCACACCTTAGAATATATGGCACTCTCGGAGTGCAACCGGCGTACTTGACCTCTCGTAGTTCTTGTACAAGCCCTTTCCGTATCGTTCATCACATATACATAATGAAAAGCAGTGCGGAATTAAGACTTTTCACAAAACATTAGAATATCTTTAATAACATCTTCCATTAGAAATCATAGGAAATACTAAGTCTCAATCTCATCAAAGCATAGACACGAGAATACTTGGGACACGGCCCATACATCAAAATATAGAATACTTAGTCTATTACAATACTCAAATATGAAAGAAAACTAAGATAACTATGACCTCGAATAAAGAGAGGACATACTTCAACTTCACTTGAATGATTCTATGATCCAAACCTTGCTTCCAAATGCTTCTCACCTACATACCAATATAGAGATAGAAATATATATGGAATTACTACAAACACATGTAATCATGAAAACGGACATTTATTGCAAATATGCATCTTTTGATTTAAATATCATAATATTAATCATAATAAATACATTTAACACCTTAGAAACACATAAGAAAACACAAAAACCATTTATCACATTTTTAGGAACAACCTTACAGTAAACTAATTCACTGTACAATGAACTCTTTCAGTGTTACAGTGAAGTTGCTTATTTTCACCTTAGACACTTTATAACATGTAATTTCCTCACTAAAAGATATCTTAAGACTCACTTAAGAAAGACAAAGAGAGACCACCCATACACCCTCTCTAGGCACACTTAAGTGATCCTTAAGACCACCTATAATGAGATACACACTTACAATACACCAAACCTATGAACATGAGATTCTCCTACCAAAAGTGATTCTAAGTCTCACTTGAGTAAGTTGTGAAGTGAATACCCATACAATCCCTTTCACACACACTCAAGAGATCCTTTAGATTACCTAGGATAAGATCATTCTCAGTTAAACACAATACCAAATGTAATATGACATTCTCCGTTACAAAGGTTATCAAAACACTTACTCAAGTAAATCAAGAAGAGAATGTTCATGATTGACCTCTTCAACGTTACCTAATTAATCCTTGAGCCTACCTAAGTTTGGATCTTGTCTACTTAATCAACCAACTTCACTAACTAGAATCATTATTAAGACTCATCTAGGTAAGATACGAAGTGACCATTCCTATTCCCCCTTCACACCTTAACTAGACAACCCTTAACTACTCTATATAAGTACTTATTCATTTAACATGCTTTCTTAACTTAATTAATTACATCATTAGTTCATTTTAGAGACATCAATCACATAAGGAAATTCAAGTAATGATCTTGGAGAAGATCTAGGGACTCTCAGTAACATCTTCAAAGTTTATTGTGCTACATAAATTTCATAGAACTTCTCCAATACTAGTAGGTATTCCATATGATGGGAGTAGGCAATAACAGACATAGACCATGATAAAAAAAATGGAATCCGGAGTTGTAACCTACTATGATGGGGGTTGTTCTACTTGCCAATGGTAGAACTTGGACACATCCCATGTAGGCACATGGTTCGGGAATATGAAGGGATCACTTTGTACTCTATCCTTATCCTTTAACTAGAGATACTTCCCCTACCATACTCACTCGGTGCTAGCCTTTGTTCTCATTGAGTAATTGACATTAAAGGTTCATACAAAGGGGTTCCATATCAAGTTCATAACCCAATAACATTTACCCTACCAAAGAGGTCCCCTAGGGATGCCTTACAATGGCGACAAGATAGCTCATAATGACTTTCTTAAGGATGATGTGATGCCGTTCCAGCCAATCAACCTTAATTCCATCATTTATAGAAGAAGGATACCATTACATCTTTCGACTTCAAGGTTCATAACCTTACCACTAGGTTCAAGGTTTAACATAAAGGACCCTCTTAGAAACATTCAAGGTCTCATATCATTCATACATTCAAGACTAAGAGGCTTTAGCATGCTAAGTCAAGACATCTCATATTCACATTCATACATGCATCAAGTAAGGGACACAAGTCTACCACACAAGACACACTAAGACTTCACTTTATCACATATAGCATATCATATTCCAAAAGCACATAGGCACAACCTTCATCACCTTTTGGTCACCCTATACACTACCATAACATCATCAATGTAGTCATCGTAAGACTCAATATCCAATTAGGAAAAATCATGCATCAATTCTAAGGCTACAGATACAAGGACATAGTCATAGTTTAACATGATAACCTAATATCAATAGAAGAAACACATACTTTCACATTACTTCACATGTAGATAAATATGATCATACTTCACATAACTCACTACACAAAACATCATAGTATATCAAGTAAGTGCCTTCAAGGCCATGATCATCATAATACATAAAGTAATGCCGACAAGGCCACATCATTCACATAGCACCGCCACCATAAGTGGACCATACAAATCACAACATAATTCAAGAGCTACATTACTTAAAATAAAGATAATTAGGGCAGCGTACAACCGATCCATTATTACCTATTCAATCCTTATCTAAATCATCCAATTCAATACCAATAGGCCCTTACACATGACCATGATCATCAATTAAATAAAAAAACCATAATACTCAATGAAACTAGGTCAATTCAATATAAATTTATCAACCTAAGACAACCTATACATTAATTGAATACAATTCTTACATCATTCAATAGCCCATAGAAAACTACACTAGAATTCATAAGCATTAACTCAATATCAAATAACCCATAAAGTAGTCAAAACTAGGGTTCATAAATTACATTGGTTCATAGGTTAATTGTGTTGAAAACATCTAATTAACAATAATTCAATCAATATATAATTCTTAAAAAACCTTTAATGCAAGAACCCATGGATATATCATAAAATTGGACAAGTTCATCTTTGAAAACTTAAGAAAACTCTTTGGATTTTGGGCTCCTTGATGAATAGAGTTTCAAGGATCAAAAACCATACCTCAATTATGTTAATACACCAATTTGATGAAGAATCACCACTCAAATCTCCAATCCAAGCTCTTCCTTGAGTTTTGGCTCCAATGGAGTTCTAAAGAATTTCTAAGATATTTTGGGTTTGAATTTTTGAAGAATGAATTCTCCTAACTGTTTAAGGATAATAAAAATGTTTAAAATATCCAAAGTACCCCTAAGTAACCTCCCAAAGTCTTATTTGGAAGTTGGGTGAATTTACCAATTCACCCCTTAACTAACAGTGAACTGAGCAGGATTACAGCTCACAGACGACTTGCCAAACATTGGGGCGTCAGTCCACTAATGGACCGTCCTGTCCTCCGTCGATTAGTTCAGAGACTAGTCACTGGGAGCTTGAGATCCCTAGGCTAAGTCTTGACCCACGCATCCCATCGACGTGGCATCGACTGGCCAACGATCCGTCGTATGCCTCACTCGATTTGGCTGGTGCAAGACAGCCTTTGGCTCAAATGAAGGTCCTTCCTCAAGGACCCTTGGTTGGTCCTTGGGGATGTTTGCCCGTACCTTTCCAACCCTAATATGATCGTATAAAATTTTAGGACCTCCCATATGAATTTCATCTAAAACGAACACGAGGTCGTTTCAAGGCAAACCTTTCGAACGTCATGGACGTTCTTGGACTTTTGACCTCCAAACTTCACGAAACTTGAAAAACTGCCTATATACACTATAATAACTCATATAAGGACCTCATAATATCATTAAGCACACATATAGGCACATAGGTGACTTAGTCGTCGAACGTCTTAGTCGTCCGTTAACGTTTGACTTCCAATGCACCTAAACTCTTAGACACCGCCTCAATACCACATTATAGACAAATTTAGGACCTTATACCATCATTACAACCATATTAGGCTCTTGCTTCACCTAATTCATTTTTGAGGTATTACAATCTCCCCCACTTGAACAACATTCGCCCTCGAATGACACTTGCCACTCTCCGAACACTTCCAAGAATAGAGATTCAATTAGCAGCTCATAACCATACCATATAACACCTTTATACAATACAAACATGTATAAGAAACATCAATTTCACGTAATCAAGAGAATCACAACACAACAAGAAATTAGAAAAAAATCTACAACTCATTATCCCATAAAACTCACATCCTCCATTCCAAATAGCAAAAAATCCTTTAATATTCATTATTATACTCATATACATAAGTTCTAAGCACATTACAACAATTTTCAACCAAAGAATGAATTAGTCAATTTTTGCAAAATCTTACAGTGAACTGTCAAAGCTACCGTGAATTATGCAAATTTCAAAAATGCAACGTTTTAGGCAATTTATGATGGAAACATGCTAATATGCAATACACAACAATATAAACTTGATTTACAACATGATAATAACTTCATAATATACACAATGCAAGGAATCAGTGAAATTCAATTCCAATCACACTCCTAAACACCATGCACATGCAACATGCTTCTATGACTTTCTAGCACATCTAATAACCATACTCCCCCACTTAGAAGGAACTCATATCACTAAAGAGAGAAATACAAGGACTTAACATCATCATCATCACCCTCACCCGGCTTTGCCCCTCTAGTCCGGAGTGCATAGAAATACCTTTTATTTGGAGCATGATCTTTTGGAACATTAGGAGCAACTTGATTACCATATCTAGTAGGACAATCCCTCACTTTATGTCCATCTTTACCACATCCAAAGCAACTTTCGGTACCTCCTAGACACTCCCCATAGTTCCTCTTTACACAAGTGACACATGTAGGCTTGCCATTTTGAGAAACACCTCCTTTCTCAAATTTCACCTTAGGAGCACTAGGTCCATCTTGAGTTTGAGCCCTATTTTTGGACCTAGTTTGACCTTGATCACTAGACCCACTCCTCTTCAAGTTTCTAGCAATCCTACCTAGTTTAGACTCCTCAATAGATTGAGCATACATCATGAGTCTACCTAAGGTCATATCATCATGTAGCGTGGCCGTACAACATTCTTCTCTCACAAGGTCGGCAACACCCGTCACAAACCGATTCATCTCATCTCTTGGGTTAGACACCAAGGATGGATCAAACCTATACAACATAGAGAATTTCAAAGAGTACCCCTCAACACTCATATTTACTTTCTTGAGATATATAAACTCCTCTACCTTCACCTTCCTCCTCTCACGGGGAAAATACTTTCCTAGAAAAGCTTCCTTAGATTCTTCCCACTCAATAGGACCCGACTAAACCGGCCTATTATCCTTCCATTGAGTGTACCACACTTGAGAAACATCCCTCAATTGATACGAAGCTAAATCCGCCTTCTCCCCAGAATTAACCCCCATAGCACTCAACACCTTGTACACACTATCAAGAAACTCTTGAGGATCCTCTCCCACCTTAGAGACAAGAAAGATAAGAGGATCATCCTAACAAAGTCTCTCAACCTAGAGATCATAGTTCTTTCCACAAAATTCACCCTAGACTCCATACTCCTATTCACTTAAGAAATCACGGCTTGGGCTTAAGCAAACAAAGCCTCTCTAATCTCTCTATTAGTCAATTCCGGGTGAACCACCGGAACCTCATTACCTCCTTCCACAATAGGGACTTGATCACCTTGGGGAGGCACTTGAGCATCTTGAGCAACTTGTACTCCTTGTCCATCTTGATGAACTTTCTCAACTTACTCAACTTGAGGAGGAACTCCCTCATTCACCCTTCCCTCTTCCAACCTTCTAGCGGCCATCCTTCTAGTATTCATCTCCTAGAAACACAAGGAAACACATTAAAATGGATACTCATAACTTTTACTCTATGGAACAACAAAGGAATAGAAAAGAAGGGAAACTCTATCGTCCTATAGCCTCTCGCCCATAGATATGTCGCGAGTTAGACCGATTGTCAAGACTCTACTAGACGTGACTTGATGAAACTTTTTGATTGCTAAGACTACTTTCATAACCTATGCTCTGATACCAAGCTTGTCACATCCCGAGACCACACCCTAGAAGATATGGAACTCTCGGAGTGCAACCGGCGTACTTGACCTCTCAGAGGTCTTGTACGAGCCCTTTCTGTATCGGTCATTGCATATACATAATGAAAAGTGGTGCGGAATTAAAACTTTTCACAAAACATTAGAATATCTTTAATAACATCTTTCATTAGAACTCATAGGAGATACTAAGTCTCAATCTCATCAAAATATAGACACGAGAATACTTGGGACACCGCCCATACATCAAAATATAGAAATACTTAGTCTATTACAATACTTCAGAATGAAAGAAAACTTAGATAACTATGCCCTCGAATCAAGCTAGGACATAATTCAACTTCACTTGAATGATGCTATGATCCAAGACTTGCTTCCCAATGCTCCTCACCTACCAACCACTATAGAGATAGAAATATATATGAAATTAGTACAAACACATGTACTAGGTATGGTATAATGCATAAAAATCAATAAAACGAACATTTATTGGAAATATGCATCTTTTGATTTAAATATCATAATCAATATAATCATAATAAAAACATTTAAGACCTTAGAAACACATAAGAAATCACATAAATCATTTATCACATTTTTAGGAACAATGTTACAGTGAACTAATTCACTGTACAGTGAAGTTGCTTAATTTCACCTTAGACACTTTATAGCATGTAATTTCCTCACTAAAAGCTACCCCAAGACTCACTTAAGTAAGCAAAAGAGAGACCGCCCATACACCCTTTCTAGGCACACCTAAGTGATCCTTAAGACCACCTATAATGAGATACACACACTTACAATACACCAAATCTATGAACATGAGATTCAACTACCAAAAGTGATTCTAAGTCTCACTTGAGTGAGTTGTGAAGCGACCTCCCATACAATTCCTTTCACACACACTCAAGAGATCCTTTAGATTAGCTAGGATAAGATCATTCTCACTTAAACACAATAGCACATGTAATATAACATTCTCCTTTACAAAGGTTATCAAAAGACTTACTAAAGTAAATCAACAAGAAAATGTCCATGATTGACCCCTTCAAGATTACCTAATTAATCCTTGAGACTACCTAAGTTTTGATCATGTCTACTTAATCAACCAACTTCCCTAACTAGAGTCATCATTAAGACTCATCTAGGTAAGATACGAAGTGACCATTCCTATGCCCCCTTCACACCTTAACTAGACAACGCTTAACTACTCTAGATAAGTACTTATTCATTTAACATGCTTTCTTAACTTAAGTCATTACATCATTAGTTCATTTTTGAGACATTCATCACAAAAGGACATTCAAGTAATGGTCTGTCACTAACATATTCAAATCCTATTGTGCAATGTCTATATAGCGTCCCTTACCACTACCTAAACTTCATAGAACTTCTCCAATGCTAGTAGGTATCCCATATGATGAGAATAGGTAATAACCGACATAGACCATGGTAGAAAACATGGAATCCGGAGTTGTAACCTACTCCAATGGAGGGTGTTCTACTTCCAAGTGGTAGAACTTTGACACATCCCATGTCGGCACATGGTTCGGGAAATTGAAGGGCTTACTTTGTACTCTAGCCTTATCCTTTAACTAGAGATACTTCCCTTACCAAAATCACTCTGTGCTAGCCTTTGTTCTCACTGAGTAATTGACATTAAAGGTTCATACAAAGGGGTTCCATATCAAGTTCATAACCCAATCACAGTTACACTACAAAAGAGGTCCCCTCGGCATGGCTTACAATGGCGACAATATAGCTCATAATGACTTTCCTAAGTATGATATTATGCCGTTCCAGCCAATCAACCTTAATTCCATCATTCATACAAGAAGGATACCATTACGGCTATTGACTTCAAGGTTCATAACCTTACCACTAGGTTCAAGGTTTAACATAAAGGACCCTTTTAGAAACATTAAAGGTCTCATATCATTCTTACATTCAAGACTAAGAGGCTTTAGCATCCTATGTCAAGACATCTCATCTTCACATTCATACATGCATCAAGTAACAGACACAAATCTACTACACAAGACACACTAAGACTTCACTTTATCACATATAGCATATCATATTCCAGAAGCAAATAGGCACAACCTTCATCACATTTTGGTCACCCTATACACTACCATAACATCATCAATGTAGTCATCATAAGGCTAAATAACCAATTAGGAAGAATCATGCATCAACTCTAAGGCTACAGATACAAGGACATAGTCATAGTTTAACATGATAACCTAATATGTATAGAAGAAACACATACTTTCACATTAATTCACATGTAGATAAATATGATCATACTTCACATAAATCACTACACAAAGCATCTTAGTATATCAAGTAAGTGCCAATAAGGCCATGATCATCATAATACATAAAGTAGCGCCGATAAGGCCACATCATTCACAATGCACTGCCACCATAAGTGGACCATACCAATCACAACATAATTCAAGAGCTACATTACTTAAAATAAAGATAATTAAGGTAGAGTACCACCAATCCATTCTCACCAGTTCAATCCTTAGCTAAATCATCCAATTCAATACCAATAGGCCCTTACCCATGGCCATGATCATCAATTCAATACAAAAACCATAGTACTCAATGAAACTAGGTCAATTCAATATAGATTTATCAACCTGATACAACCTATACATCAATTGAATACATTTCTTACATTATTCAATTGCCATAAAAACTACACTAGAATTCATAAGCATTAAGTCAATATCAAGTAACCCATAAAGTAGTCAAAAACTAGGGTTCATCAATTACATAGGTTCATAGGTTAATTGTGTTTAAAAAATGTAATAAAAAAACAATTCAATCAATATATAATTCTTAAAAAACCTTTAATGCAGAAATCCATGGATAGATCATAAAATTGGACAATTTCATCTTTGAAAACTTTAGAAAACTCTTTGGATTTTTGGCTCCTTGATCAATAGAGTTTCAAGGATAAAAAACAATTTATCAATGATGTTAATCCACCAATTTGATGAAGAATCACCACTCAAATCTCCAATCCAAGCTCTTCCTTGAGTTTTAGCGCCAATGGAATTTTAGAGAATCTCTAAGATATTTTGGGTTTTGATTTTTGAAGAATGAATTCTCCTAAGTGTTTAAAGCTTATAAGCATGTTTAAAATACCCAAAGTACCCCTAAGTAACCGCCTAAAGTCTTATTGGGACGTTGGGTGAATTTACCAATTCACCCCTTTACTTAACAGTGAACTGCGCAGGAACACATCTCACATACCGACTTGCCAAATGACGAGGCGTCACTCCACAAACGGACCGTCCTGTCCTCTGTCGATGAGTTCAGAGACTAGACACCTTAGGCTAACTCTTTACCCAGACATCCTATCAGCGGGGCATCGACTGGCTAATGAGCCGTCGTTTGCCTCAGTCGATTGGGCTAGTCCGAGACCGCCTTTGGCTCAAATGAAGGTCCTTCCTCAAGGACCATTGGTTGGTCCTTGGGGATGTATGCCCAGGCGTTTACAGCCCGAATATGCTCGTATACAAGTTTAGGACCTCCCATAAAAATTTCATCTAAAATGAACACATAAAACTCAACGAAAAATGCCGAGACACACGAGGTCGTTTCAAGGCAAACCTTTTGAACGTCATGGACGTTCTTGGACGTTTGACCTCCAAACTTCACTACACTTGAAAAACTGCCTATATACACTATTATAAATCGTATAAGGACCTCATAAGATCATTAATCTCACATACACGCACATAGGTGACTTAGTCGTTGAACGTCTTAGTCGTCCCTTGACGTTTGACTTCCAATGCACCTAAACTCTTAGAAACTGCCTCAATCCCACATTATTGACCAATTTAGGACCTTATACCATCATTACAACCATGTTAGGATTTAGCTTCACCTAAGTAATTTTTGAGGTATTACAAGCCACCCAAGTCCGCGACGCGGACTTGTTCAGCTAAGTGTATTTTGGCTGCTACTTTGGCAGCTTGGCAAGCCAAGTTTGGGATCCTTTTATGGACCCCTAAGGCGAACCTTAGGGGGTCGGACCTGGACATTTTTTATATATATATATATATATATATATATATATATATATATATATATATATATATATATATATATATATATATATATATATAATTTTACCCATCCAAAGTCATTCTACAAGTTTTACACCTCATACAACACCTCCAGACCATCCGGAAACCCAAGTACGTTTCTTTCACATCCGGGGAGCACCCCTAGACGTAACTGGCGTCGTCGTCCTCGAAGAGGAATAAGAATACCCTCTTAACTTACATCATTACATTTATAGGTTAAAAATGCGAAAAAAATTTAAAAACTTTTCATTTATTCTACATTGAGATTTACTTAGACCTTTTGCTTACACATAATATATACTTATCTAGTATACATAGACCCTTTGTATAAGAAGAATACATAGTCTTGTACTTTATAGATAGTATAAGATAGTCTCATAAGAAGTCTATAACATTTTCTCATATTAAACCGTCTTGAGAAGAGTATCGCAATTTGGGCATAGACCTTACATAAATAATTATAGCCACATATAGGCTTTACAATTATTGTACCAAAATGAAAGAGAATGAATAAAGTGTCTTTAAGACTAAACAACATACAATAGGTAGATAATGTCATCGTCCTCGGAAAGTGAGGACCTACCGAACTTGGAAGATAAGAACCCAACTAGTATTCAAAGCCTTCTCAAATATCAACGACCGGATCCTACATTTGTAGTAAACATCAAACATGGGTTAGTACACACTTGTACTAAGTATGGGTTTATGCACATAAAACAAGTAAAATCATGCTAAAGAGGACATTTGATCAAAACCATGCTAAAGTACTTTGAAAAGCCTTATGCACAATCAATATCCCATATAAGCCAATAATTACATAATCCGTAAGTTAATCCTATGTACAACACAAGACCAAAAATCAACAAGTAATAGTCAAGCCAACATAATCAAGAGTTCATAACATCAAAATATAAGCAATAACCTTACTCATAACCCACCATTTAGCCTACTAATGCAATGACCAAGCAAAGCTCCATAACCTTACTCAATCAAGTAAACCAACAAAGGATCACAAGTAATGCCCAACTCAACATAACAAAGCATCAATAATAGTCGTCATCATATTTAGCAATATAGACCAATAGGATGTTCATCAATGAAAATAACATCATAAAGGATCATCAACATGCAAAGTCAAAATCTCTATAACATATACATTATAAGAACACAGTAACAACCTCCTAAGGATTCCCTCAAGGCAAACTAGTGCAAGGCATAGGTAGAGTCCCATACCCCTTCCTAGGCTAAGTCAAACCTCTCAAGTTACCCTAGTTAGTGTATAGTCCATTACTTTATTTTACTTTCAGGAACACTTGCCTTAACTGACATACACCACAAGATCTAAGTGTGGAATCCGGTGTTGTAAAACCTTACACCGATGGAAGTTTGTCTACCGGCCAAAGTAGTACCAATCATGAACATAGCATCTAGGTGGATACACTAGCTAGTATTCCTATGGTGGCAACATAGTTTATGGATCTTGGGGTCTGTCATGGAAACATCACTCTATTCCGTTTTTGGACTATGAGGCTATCCTCCCAGTGAGGACTATGGTGAACCCTACTTCCCTCCTTGGGAAGGCGCCACCCCTCATATACAAGTTCACTCGGTGCTAATTTAGAGTCCCTTTTGAAATTTCATTATTTATTAATTATTATTTAGCTTAGGTCATAGGGTCTAATCCCTTATATATTCAATTTCATTTATCTCAATAGGTATTGCATGAGAATATCTTTCCACGGCAACCCTCACATGTGAGATTAGATGTAAGACCCCCAAAATGAGTTAGGGTGTCTAGAGCCTAACATGTTTTTGTTACGGGTCTAAGGTCACAAAATGGCTTATAATATGGTATAGAGGCACTGTGTAATGTTTGAGGTGATTTGGAAGTCAAACGTCAAGAGACGACCAAGACGTTCGACGATTAGTTACCTATGTGCCTCATGTGTCTACACCTGCTTATAATTGTATGTCATGATCTTATGAAGTATTTGAATGACTTACAATGATTTTTAATGGTAGTATATGTAATCTTGTGAAGTTTGGAGGTCAAACGTCCAAGACGTTCGAAAGATAGCCTTGAGACATGCATGTGTGTGTCTTGATGGGGCCAATCATGTTTGGAAATGTTACGTGTAATATTTTTGGGTGAAACTTATGTGGAAGGTCCTCAACTTCTTAAAGCTTGTATTTTCGTTGAAAACGTCTGGGTACGACTTCTAATGGGCCCCGCAAAAAGGCCCACAAGAAGGACCCAAGGCTGGTTGAGACACTGCCTTGGCAGTGTCAATTGACTGAACCAAACGACGCCCAGTTGGTTGACCAACGGCCCGTCAATGGAGGTCTCGTCGATGTACACTTAGTCTTTACAAGGCTAACCCATAGAACAGGCCAAGGTCCAATAAACTGAATCCATAGATGGCCCGTCGATGGACCTACTGGCCGTCGATGGTGGCCTGCAACTGCTGCCTTGCACACTGTTTCATTAAGGGGTGAATAGGAAATTCACACCACGACCTAACCTGACCTAGTTGATTTATTTATCTATTTTTGGGTGTATATAAGTAGTCTAAAACGTGACCAACCCTTTCCCAATCCCATTCACACAAATTGAACCTTCCCTCCAAAACCAATTCTCCCTAGAAACCTCTGTTATTGTTGAAGCTCAAGAACAGCTTGTATATTGGATTCTCATGGGTTCTTAATCAAATTTTAGAGGTTTTCAACTAGAAAAAGGTATGGTAATTCTTCATCTCCAAGTAACCTTTCACTTGGTGATTTAATATCAAGTTTTCGAAGAAGGCTTCATGATCAAATCTCTTCTTCTTCAATCTAGCCATGGGTTCTTTCAAAAAACGTTTTAAATGGTGAAATTGTGATGAATTGATGTTAATGTATTGGTTTTAATGTAATTTTAATCAAATTTCATAATGAACCCATGTTCCTTCCCTAATTTAGTCCTTGCATGGGCTTTGTGATCATGACATGTTAATGGTTAAATTGTGATTCTTTATGTTGAATTGCTTATACCTACTGTTATTTACGTGAATTGATTATGAATTGATGATGAAGGATTCATGTGGATCAATATTTTAAGAATCGAACATGCCTACTTTAGAATTCTAGGAGTTCACTGTAACATTGCCCTTTTAAAGATTGAATGTTGAATTCGATTAGATGAAGATGATTATAGCTACTGTTTTAAGTTGATATTATCATTGAATTGTAATTATTAAAACATGTATGATCAAAGTGAAGAAGGATTAATAGGATTTGATCTAAGTCCTTCTAGTCTATCGATTGATAATAATATGTATGTGATGTGATCTCGAATTGTGGTTAGATGAAGCATGATTCCTTTTTAATAAAGATCTATTGAGCTACTGCCTAGCATTTATTTTATTGGTAATGTATGATTGATGATCAATACCTTAAGAAATTGGTAAGATATCCTACTCTCTCTACTAACTATTGAATTGATACTTTAAATGCATATGTTAGTATCTAGATCTTGTAGGTATATAAGCATGATCTCGTTGTGCTAAGTGTATATTTAGATATGACCTAAATTGATACTATTAATGAAATATGATTTATGATCCATGCAAGTGGAATTGATTAATTGTCTATGTTCTTCTACCTTCTAGTATGTTAATGTGTTGTACTAGTTGTAGCATGACCTTGTAGTAGCTTATACTAGACTTCATATATGATTATGGTACTTTAGCTACTGACCTATACTTGAACTATTGATGAAAGATTAGTAGTGGTCAATGATGACCAAAGGCTAAAGGATTGGTAAGAATTCCTCTACTCTTCTATTTCTCTACTTTTCTACATTATTGTAGTTGATGAAGCCGTGTATGGTATTGTATGGTATGGTCCACTTATGGTGGCGGTGTTTACTTAATTATCATTATATATGTGTTGACCATGGACTTGAAGTCAAATTGATGAATGTATGAATGAGTGGTTAGGATCATCACCTTATGTGTAACTTGTGGCTAGTCTTCTACTTTAGTTGTGAATCTAGGTCATGTTACTATTTTTTGAGCATGTAAATGGTTATGTAAGATCATGTGTAGGTTCTTCCATTAATGAAGTGTTAATGATTGATGACCCCTACTCATGTAAATGTGTGAATAGCTAATGTTAAGGAGTCTTAAACTGTAATATGAAGTTAACTTGCCTCCTCTGCTAAATTGTGTTGTGGTACATGCTTGAAAGTGTAATATGGTCTTAAGAGGGTGACTGCCTTAATGTGTTATTGATGGCCATTATGTGATCATGTTGACCAATGTACACACACTCACACTTCATGCATGCTTAAAAGTAGTAAAGGTCATGGTGTCTAAATGAAAGGTAGTTCTCATATTCACTAGTGTCTATTACTATGCATGTTAAGTTTATGTGTATGAAAGTATGATATGTTTCCTTATCTAGGATGACCTTATAGGTGTACTAGTATGGGCAAGGGTATGGGACCTTGTCTATGTAGTGCACATGTGTACCTTGATAGGATAGTTCCTAGGTTTGGTTTCTATGAGCATGAATATGAATATATGGTCATGTGTTTTCTTAAAGTGTTATGTGAAAGGTTTGCTCACATATATGTATACACACACACACAAGAATGATGATCTATTAAATAGATGGGACTTGAAATGTGTGCTCAAGTGTATCCTTAACTAGATAGTGCTAATACATATGATATGTCCATGTGAATGGATTTCTCACATGATTTAGGTTGATGAACTCTCATCTATGACCTATGAACTAAGCATATGAGGGGATGACTCTCGTAAACCTATGCTTATAAATAAATGATAATAAAGTATTTTCAAAAAAGGGAACTTAGCTTACCACCGAGTGAACTTGTAGATGAGGGAATGACACCTTCCTAAGAGGGAAGGCAAAAGGGTTCACTAACGGTCCTCATGGGGTGGATAGCCTCATGACCCCAAAAAGGTGTAGAGAGATGTTTCGATGATAGCCCCCAAGTTCCATAAACTATGTTGCCACATAGGATCTAGCAAATATCACCTTATATGCTAGTATGATACTCATGTCTTACCTTGGCAAGTAAGATTCCCTCTTTTTGGTGTGAGGGGATGACACCAAATTCCATGTTTCGCACCCATGGTCTTAGTGTCGGTTAAGGCTATAGTTTCACTAAAGTAAAATGGACAATAGAAGTAAATGACTATATGATGTGACCCTATGCTTATATGCACTATGTTGGTCTAAATGACTATATGATGAAGGTCTTGTATTGACATGAATGAAGTTGTCTTCACTTACTTGTTGATGCATGAATTGGATGATAAGGCTTGTGATCTTATGATAGGTTTACTAAGTATGTGTTAGGTTATGGCTTCATATATACATTGCACTAGTAGACCTAGAGTAGGACTATGAATAAGGTCTTATAATGCATTGATGTGAAGTGAAGTTGGTATATATTCAAGTGGAATGTAGCTCACTTTAATGTCCTTATAGTCTTGGCTTAAATATGTCTATGTTGTACTATACTTCTATGATGGTATGTGTTTCCTTGCGTAGATTTTATGCATGGTTTCCTTTTGGCCTTAAGGTGATGCATTGCACCAAGTATCACTAGAAGGTTACTTGGGAGGTTGATGAGTTGAAAGAAAAAGGGTTTAGTGTTAAGGGAAATTAGCTCACTGTAAAGTGACCTCAAATATGGCTTAAATTCCATATGGTTATTTTATATGATGTTTGGACTTTGATTATGTCTATATGAAGTATGTGAATGATATAAATGCTATTGTATAAAGGTTTTATAAAGATTTACCCAAAATGGCATGAAGTATGATTTCAAAGAAAATGTCCCTTTTAAATGCATGTTTTTGCATGGTTGCCATACTTAGTACATTCTTGTACTAATACCATTCTTCTCTGCTTTTTACACAAATTTAGGTTATGGATGATCAAAGGGATGTCTATATGATTGAGGAGCTACATATATGATTCTGAAGCTCAAGGAAAGGAATCCTTAAGTTCCAAGGATCTCCTAAACTATGGTTTACTGTAAAGTGTAGTATTATTGTACTTATGTATAATGTTTTTGAGCCTAAGATGACAAAGAGACTTAAGGTCTAAATATGTATTATGACTTATATTTAATGTATATATATATGAAGTGATGTTTCTAGCATATGATGTACTGTGAAAAGTTTTAAATTTTCCGCTAAATTTACAATGACAATGCGATGAATGATAAATATGGGCCTGTATAAGACCTACGAGAGGTCAAGTACGCCGTGTTACTTCTGGGGGGTTCTCCCCGGATGTGACAAACGTGGTATCAGAGCATGAGGTTTATAAAGTTGTTTTTGGTTCTAAAAGTCTCATATTGCCATGTCTAGTAGAGTCTCGTGTTCATTGGTGGTGAGTTGCGATATCATCAAATGATATGAGAGGCTATAAGACGATAGAGTTCCCTTCTTCATCCTTCTCATAACGTGTCATAGAACTTAACTCTATAAGATCTCTCTCTTATGTTTTCTTGTCCGGTGGTCTTTTAGATGTGATTGCTTGGATGAGATGGTATATTATATGCTTGAGGGAGAAAAGGTGAGTTAATGCTTGATATTGTTTTATGGTTTGAAGAGTATGTGTGAAAGTAAATTTTGGCATGTTTTAATGATGAGATGCCATTTATGGCTAGGTATGAGACTTATGTGAAATAGCATGTCATGTTGGGAAATGTATGTCATGATATGATCAAAGCATGTTAGAAGTTATTTTGATTAAAATGAGTTCTTTTTTTTTGAATGGTATGCTACTATATGGTTTTGCACAATGGTAGCCTAATGATATGATTTGAGCTTAAAATACTTTAGGAATCTGTTAAATGGTAAAGAAGCATGCTGCCCTTTGAATATAGGTATGTTGATGGTTCAATGTTGCCTTATATATTTTTTTAATGGTTTAAATGTTGCCCATGTATATGTGCGGTCCTTTCTAGTTGCCTACTTTTTATTGGAGTCCTTTGTATAGACTTGATCCTAGGTGTGAAGGTAGTATGCTTGTCTTGGTAGGGTGATGATGTGGGTTTTAGTGACCTAGAAGTCACCTTACTGTAATGTTCAAGGGAAAAGAAGAAACTTTATGGTTAAGTCTCCTTGTTGTTTTCCCCTAATGTTGTATGACCTTGGTGTCTATTGTATTGTATAAAGGCCTTATGTGGTTAAATAGTATGGCATAACTTGATGATGGGGATAAAATTGCCTAGGTGATAAAGTTTAGAATGCCTTGGTTGGCTTAATGTCATTCCTTCTAAAGTGGTAATCACTTTTAAGTGATGAAAATGAAGGTTGTTAAGATAAGATCTTCTTAAGGTTGGGTAAAGTTGTTCTTAATTGGGTTTACCGTAAGTGGGGGATGGTGATGGAATAGTACTGTTGTAGATAGTTTCTACCTTGTCCTTCTATTTTTGCTTGAACTTGAAACTAATGAATTCTTAGTAAGCTTGTTCATGAATAGAGTTTTGCATAAAGTATGAATTACATGAACTTTACATGTTTGGTATGTATTGATTTACATTACCTTAAAGAGATTGTGAAGGTTCCAAAGTACATAAAGGGAAATTTTGAAAAAAATCCATGTTTACTCATGTTTATTGTGAATCTTAACATGCTAATTGCGAATTTGACTTCATGAGGTAAGATAAGAAACATGGTTTAATCACTTGTGAGGTGTAACATTTAGCCTTATAATGGGAAGATTGAGTTTCTTTAAAATGAAAGTGCAGAGTCTCTTGAAAACTATGTGACTTTTATGATTTGGAAAGCATGATTGTAGGCTCACTCTTGAAAAGTGAAAGCATGTTTAGCTAGTGTTCATGTGTGTGCCTATGATTTGTATTATTTTCCCAAATAATGCTTACTGTGAAGGTGAGTACTATGTTAGAAATTGACATTTTGTGAAATGGTTTTCTATTGTTGTGATATACTTGGTGTGACTTACCAATTAAAATTCACTAGGAAAAAGCATGAGCATGCCTTGGTTTAAAAGTAGAGAAGTTCTCATTTTAAAAGGAAAGTGACCATGTAGTTTTGCTTGGGTGTGAGCTCATGAGATATGTAAGTGTGTTGAGGAGGACATTCCTCCATGGACACAACTAAGCATGGTATGGTTGAGTATGATCCTCATAGCACTAGGTCGAACTTATAAGAATCCATTGTCAACCTATCTTACTCAAGTCTATGTGCATTGAAGTATGAGTGCCTACTTGTTCTTGAGTATTGTTGAATATGCCTAAGTGTGAATTAAAGATGGTTGCAAGATGAGCTATTAATAAATTGAAGTTTAATGACCATGTTATGATTAGGAGAAGGATGATCCTCCTATGAACATGATAAGAGTCTTTGTGTTAGATTCTTTAAAGAGTGAGTGAATAAAAGTTTTGCTTGCTTGTGTACATTGAGTGCTAAAATGATTTGAAGTTGTTCTCCTCGTAAGTTTGGTGCATTAATTTTATATGATTGATGTTATGAATGTGCTGAGATACTCTATTATGCATTGAAGTCCTTTTTGTGATTTAGGTGTTCTTAGTGTCATTCGAGGACGAATGTTCCCAAGTGGGGGATATTGTAAAACTCCCAAAATGAGTTAGGATGTCTAGAGCCTAACATGTTTTTCTTAAGGTTATAAATTCCTAAAATGGCTTATAGTATGGTATAGAGGCAGTGTGTAATGTTTGAGGTGATTTGGAAATCAAACGTCAAGGGACGACCAAGATGTTCAACGATTAGTCACCTATGTGCCTCATGTGTTTACACGTGCTTATAATTGTATGTCATGATATTATGAAGTCTTTAAATGAGTTATAATGATGTTTAATGTTAGTATATGGAGTTTCGTGAAGTTTGGAGGTCAAACGTCCAATAACGTCCAAGACGTTCGAATGATATCCTTCAGACATGCATGTGTGTGTCTTGATGGGGCCAAGCATGTTTGGACGTGTTAAATGTAATTGTTTTGGATGAAACGAATGTGGAAGGTCCTAAACTTGTTAAGGTTTGTATTTATGTTGGAAACGTCCGGGTACGACTTCTAAAGGGCCCCGCAAAAGGGCCCACAAGAAGGTCCCAAGGCTGGTCGAGACACTGCATTGGCAGTGTCAATCGACTGAACCAAACGACGCCCAGTTGGTTGACAAACGACCCGTAAATGGAGGTATCGTCGATGTTCACTTATTATTGACAAGTATAAGCCACAGAATAGGCCAAGGTCCAATCGACTGAAGCCACAGACGACCCGTCGATGGACATACTGGCCGTCGATGGTGGCCTGCAACTGCTGCCTTGCGCACTGTTTCATTAAGGGATGTATGGGAAATTCACCCCACGTCCTAAACTGACCCTAATTGATTTATTTAGCTATTTTTTGGTGTATATAAGTAATCTAAAACGTTACCAACCCATTCCCAATCCCATTCACACAAATTGAACCTTCCCTCCAAAACCAATTATCCCTAGAAACCTCCATTGTTGTTGAAGCTCAAGAAAATCTTTTAGATTGGATTTTCATTGGTTCTTCATAAAATATTAGAGGTTTTCAACTAGACAAATGTATGGTAATCCTTCATCTCCAAGTAACCATTCACGTGGAGAGTTAATCTCAAGTTTTCAAAGAAGGTTTCATGATCAAATCTCTTCTTATTCAATCTAGCCATTGGTTCTTTCTAAAAACGTTTTAAATGGTAAAATAATGACGAATTGATGTTAATTTATTGGTTTTAATGTGATTTTAATCCTATTACATGATGAACCCATGTTCCTTCCCTAAATCGATTTAGTCCTTGCATGGGCTTTGTGATCATTGTTTGTTAATGGTTAAATTGTGATTCTCTTAAGTTGAATTGGTTATACATACAATTATATATGTGAATTGATTATAAATTTATAATGAAGTATCCATGTGGATCAATGTTTGAAGAATTGAACATGCCTATTTTAGAATTCTAGGAGTTCACTGTAACATTGCCCTTTTAATGATTGAATGTTGAATTCGATTAGGTAAAGATGATTATAGCTACTGGTTTAAGTTGATATTATGATTGAATTGTAATTATTAATAATGTATGATCAACGTGAAGAAGGATTGATAGGAGTTGATCTAAGTCCTTCTAGTCTATCGATTGATAATACTATGTATGTGATGTGATCTTGAATTGTGGTTAGATGAAGCATGTTTCCTTTTTAATAAAGATCTATTAAGCTACTTCCTAGCATGTATTTTATTGGTAATGTATTATTGATGATCAATACCTTATGAAATTTGTAAGATAGCCTACTCTCTCTACACACTATTGAATTGATAGCTTAAATGCCTACGTTAGCATCTTGATCTTGAAGGGATGTAAGCATGATCTCATTGTGCTAAGTGTATATTTAGATACTGCCCTAGATTGATACTATTAATGAAATATGATTTACCATGCAAGTGAAATTGAATAATGGTCTATGTTCTCTTGCCTTCTAGTATGTTAATGTGTTGTACTAGTTGTAGCATGACCTTGTAGTAGCTTATACTTGAATTCATATATGATTATGGTACTTTAGCTACTGCCCTATACTTGAAATATTGATGAAAGAGTAGTAGTGGTCAATGATGACTAAAGGCTAAAGGATTGGTAAGAATTGCTCTACTCTTCTATTTCTGTACTTTTCTACATAATTTTAGTTGATGAAGTCGTGTATGGCATTGTGTGGTACGGTCCACTCATGGTGCCGGTGTTTACATTATTATAATTATATATGTGTTGGCCATGGCCTTGAATGAAAATTGATGAATGTATGAATGAGTGGTTATGTTCATCACCTTATGTGTAACTTGTACCAATGTTCACACACACTCACACTTCATGACTGCTTAAAAGTAGTAAAGGTTCATGGTGTCTAAATGAAAGGTAGTTCTCATATTCACTAGTGTCTACTACTATGAATGTTAAGTTTATGTGTATGAAAGTATGATATGTTTCCTTAAATAGGATGACTTGATAGGTGTACTAGTATGGAAAAGGGTATGGGATCTTGTCTATGTATTGCACATGTGTACCTTGATAGGATAGTTCCAAGGTTTGGTTTCTATGAGCATGAATATGAATGTATGGTCATGTGTTGTCATAATGTGTTATGTAAAAGGTTTGCCCACATATATGTATACACACACACATGAATGATAATCTAGTCAATAGAGGGTACTTGAAAGTTGCGCTCAAGTGTATCCTTAACTAGATAGTGCTAATACATATGCTATGTCCATGTGAAAGGATTTCTCGCATGATTTAGGTTGATGAACTCTCATCTATGACCTATGAGCTAAGCATATGAGGGGATGACTCTCCTAAGCCTATGTTTATAAATAAATGATAATAAGGCTTTTAAAAAAAGGGAACTTAGCTTAGCACCGAGTGAACATGTAGATGATGGGGTGGCACCTTCCTAAGGAGGGAAGGAGAAAGGGTCCATTAACGGTCCTCACAGGGTGGATAGCCTCATGACCCAAAAAGGGTGTAGAGAGATGTTTCCATGATAGCCCCTAAGTTCCATAAACTATGTTGCCACATAGAATCGTGCAAGTTATATCACCTAATATGCTAGCATGATACTCATGTCTTACCTTGGCAAGTAAGATGCCCTCTTTTTGGTGTGAGGGGAGGACACCAAATTCCATGTTTAGCCCCCATGGTCTTAGTGTCGGTTAAGTCTATAGTTTCCCTAAAGTAAAATGGACAATGGAAGTAAATGACTAGGATCCTAACTAGGAGGACTTAAGGGAGGTTACTTAGGATAGGTGGAAGTAATGAATCCATCTAGACATTGCACAAGTACGTAGCTCCTTAGGAAGTCCTAGGGATGTGACCTAATATGTATGATTATGGCTATGTCTTTATGCATGACATTGTAGTATTTGTCTACTAGTTATGAAGGTGTGCATGGTATGAGTCTATATGATGTGACCCTATCCTTATATGCACTATGTTTGTCTCAATGACTATATGATGAAGGTCTTGTATTGACATGAATGAAGTTGTCTTCACTTACTTGTTGATGTATGAATTGGGTGATAAGGCTTGTGATCTTATGATAGGTTTACTAAGTATGTGTGAGGTTATGGGGATTCATATATACATTGCACTAGTAGACCTATAGTAGGATTATGAGTAAGGTCTTATAATGCATTGATGTGAAGTGAAGTTTGTATATGTGCAAGTTGAATGTAGCTCACTATAATGTCCTTATAGTCTTGGATTAAATATGTCTATGTTGTACTATACTTCTATGATGGTATGTGTTGCGTTGTGTAGATTGTATGCATGGTTTCCTTTTGACTTTAAGGTGATGCATTGCACCAAGTATCAATAGAGGGTTACTTGGGAGGTTGATGAGTTGAAAGAAAAAGGGTTCACTGATAAGGTAAATGTCACATCCGGGTTTACCCCCTAGACGTAACCATCGTCGTCGTCCTCTTTGAGGACTAAGACAAGCCTCTTAGCCTCGTCATAGCATTCATCGATTAAAAGTGTGAAGGAATTTAAAACTTTTTATCTATAACTACTCGGAGGTTTACATAGACCTCTACATACACATAATCATATTTATATCAAGTATACATAGACTTGTTCATATACGAAGATTACATAGTCTTCTATTTTTATTTCACACATTTATAAATAGAGAAGTAATAGTCATAAAAGTCGTCTCATCTCATAAACCATCTATCAAGGACAATAAATCTTGGGCATAGCCCTACATCAATAGAAGAAGCCACATATAGGCCATATACAACATCGTCTCAAATGAGTAAATGAGTCAAAATAGAACTATAGTAACTAAGTAACATAGGAGTAAGATGTCGGCAACACCCTCGGGAGAATGAGGACCTACCCCTTGGATGGTAAGAGATCCAAGTCTTCCTTTCCAGCAATTCGGAGCAAGTTCAACGACCCGAACCTAAAATATTTGGGAAAAAGGGAAAGAAATGGGGTTAGTACTCCACATGTACTAAGTATGGAACCACATATACAATTACCAATCAAATATACTTAGAAAAGGACATTTAATAAAAATCATTATAAAACATGTATACGAGTGAAGCATAGTAAAGCAAAGCATACTAATTATACCCTTCACAAAGTCACAAGTTCAATGATCAAGTAAATTCCCATGACTCTTACTTAATCAAATAACCTATCAAGACTACAATTAGCAATTGTCCTTACCTAGCATACTCTTCCATTTCATGAAAACATTCTTCTTCAACCAAAAGCAACAACCTTATACTCATAAGCATGTTATTCAATGTACAAAGCCATATACATTACATCACTACTTTACATACATAATATTGACCTCTCAAAGCTCCTATCAAGGCAAACTAGTGCAAGGCTTAAGTAGAGTCCCATACCCATACCTAAGCTATAGCCAAAACCTTTCAAGTTACTTCGATTAGTCTATATCTTATTCATTCGTTTAGTTTAAAGAAACCTTGCCTTAACCGACATAGAACACATGAGCAAATGTGGAATCCGGTGTCATGAAACCTTACACCGATGGAAGGTGGTCTACCGGTGCAAGTAGAACCTAACGTAAACGTAGCTATCTAGGTGGATCCACTAGCTAGTATCCTATGGTGGCAACATAGTTGATGGATCTTGGGGAAAAGAACCATGGACATATCGACTCTACACCCTATTTGGGTCATGAGCCTATCCACCCCGTGAGAACCGTAGTGAACCCTACCTTTCTGTAACAACCCTAAAAATGAATAGGATCAAGACTTAGGTGTTTCAAGAATGCTTGCGATTAGACCAAGGTCCACACGTATTGATACGCGTAGAACCAGACCTCAGAACCCTTACTACGACCAAGCCAACTAACTTGGGGAGTTAATTGAGCTTGGAAAGGTTGGAACCAACCATGTGAGGCTCACGAAAACGAAGATTTAATTGAAAGAGTTTTTACCGGACTCAAAAGAAGAAATTTTATGTTTTGAGGGTCCAAGGGTAAAATGGTCTTTTCCAGGCCAAGGGTAATATTGTAATTACCCTGAGTAATTAATTATTTAATTAATTAAGTTAAAAAAATAAAGAAATTCGGGTGGGGCAGCCCGAAGGGACCCATTTTCGCAAAATGGGGTCACCCGGGTTCGAACCCCACTAGAAGCAAGATTAAACTTGCTTTTATTTTAATATGTTAACTTAGTTTTTAATAAATAATTAATATTAGCTGATTTAGGAAAAAGAAATCAGATTTTTATTAATTTTTATTAATTATTGAGTTGACTAATTCAGACCCACAAAGTCCTACTTCTACTAGAATTCTATATCCTTTTTCCCCACTCTCTTTGCACGATTTCTTTCTCTCTTTCACTCTCTTTTTTCTTGGCTGAAAACGTGAGAAAACAATCAGCAAAAGCAAAATAAAGTAAAGGAAAAAGTTCATCAAGAACTTGAAAGATAGAAACTCAAAGAGAAAACAATCCGGTAACGTTAAGCAGAACTACTACGCTAGTCGGGTGAGGTGTGACTTTGGGTTTGTGGACTGATTTGTGGAGGAGTTCTTGGGCAGCATTTTGAACATTTAACAAGGAAACAAAGGTATGGGTTTTCTTACTCTTGGTCCCTTTCCCGAGAGATCCCTAGGACTCAATATATTCGGCTCAAAAACTAAGGTTGATTCCCCTATTGCATGTCCCTGTCATTAGCTCCCAACGAATGTAGGTTGGTATGAATGCTGGTAGACTTAGGATTATGTGATGTTTGTGCTAAATGTTAATGTATTGGATGTACGTTAATTCACGAAAATACAACCATGTATGTGTTTGAATTATGAAAAACAAAGTGTGTATGGCATGTTGGGTCTCGGCCTAAGGGCTTAATTTTGTTAATGTTTTGTTTGTTGTTTTATGTACACTAATTGAAGTAAAATGTGATGTTCATGTGACATGAAGAGTGGCTGAATTGAGGAGTAAGCCTCTTGGTTAAGAAGTTGTGAAAAATTGTGGTAAAGAACGTACCAAACGAACTATGTATTGTCCTATGAATCTACTAACAAATGGGGATAAAAACGAGTAAAGAGGTCACTTTGAATTTCCAGCATTTTGTTGATATATCTCTGTCAAGTTAAGATGTTTAAAATGCCAAGAAAAATAAGGAAGATTTGGTGAGGTCTTTAAGGGTCGAACCCGAGACCTCACCCTTTTAAAAATAAAATAAAAATATAAATAAAGAAGAAGAAAATTCGTGTGGTGAGGGGGATTCGAACCTGCCTTGGCTGGGAACTAAGTGTGAAGAAAAAGAAAATAAGAAATGAGAGGGGTGGGATTCGAACCCACACCCTCTCGGTTAGAAACGAAGTAAAAGGAAAAATAAAGAAAAAATTTGAGAGGCATGGGATTCGAACCCACGAACTCTATGCGGATGAGAGGAGTAAAAATAAAAAAAAATGAAATGAGGCTGTGGGGATTCGACCCCTCAACCTCATAGTCAACTCAAATAAGTCAACTTTCAAAAAGGAGAATAAAATAAAGTGGTTGTGGGGGTTCGAACCCACAACCTCTCAGCCTTAAACGAATGGAAGGGAAAGGAAAATAAAGGAGAATTGTAGTGTGGCTGAGGGGACTCGACCTCGGGTCCCAAAGTCTCCTATAGGTCGAATAATAAAAGAAAAACGAAAATGGGGTTGTGGGGGCTTGAACCCACAACCCATCGGCCAATGCAAGGAAAGTTTAAATAGACAAGTAACCCTTCAATGTAAACATTGTGATTTGACTTAGAGTTAAAATGTTATGACTATAGAATAAAATCAATTAATAATGTAAATGACATTCAATTGATTCAAGACTTGGGATTCTTTTCCCAATCTTCCGTTCTATACATAAGTCATACGCGAACAAATCATCCAAGAATAATGCCACCTACTTAGATCAAATTCAAGATCTTGGCATAACTAAAAGATACATAAGTCTTGTACTACATAATCTTATGAATGTAAGAATTACTTAATGAACTACGAATGAAGCCTCATGGCTTGTGTGTATAGACTCATAAGTCTAACATACGTTCAAAAGTAAGTGATCCTAAGACGTATGAAATGAAATGATGAACCCTAGAAGGATTAAGTATGAGTGTAAATACACTAAATGGCCAAGTGAATTGGCATATGATGAGATGAATAATGAAATGATGAAATGAACATTCACATAATAAGAGGTGAGTAACTATGAAAAGTAAAGGTGCTAATGATAATGAATGAGGTGACAACATGATATGAGGCAAATGTAAATGATGAGAGCAATCTCAAATGAGCCTAAGTAAATGTTATCAACACGTACTCACCTATGAGAGTGTAAGATAATGAAGAGACAAGTCTCTATGAACACTCAAATAAAAGTATTGAGATTAACACACTTAATACGAATGATGAGATGAGAAATCATCTAATGAGCTATGATGTCCTCATAATAGAAGCCAGCTTCCATGACGTATGAGATGAATGTAATGGAACTTTATACTGAGCACCGATAGACTAGCTATGAGTGGTGATGCCTTCTTTCGGGAAGGGCAGAGGTTCACGTAACTCTCATGAGATGAGACTGTCCGGCTTGCCGGGTATGGGTCTCCTTATATCTCCTAGTCTTTGAACCTATACTGCCAATATAGGGATCTGGCGGGGTTAAATTCCCATGTACGCTAGCATGTTATTGGATCACTTTGGCCGGTGATTCCACCTCTTTTCGGTGTAGGGGAGACACTGGATTTCATGATGCTCACATGATCTATGTCGGTTAAAGTTAAAGTTCCCAATGAATGAATGAGGCCAGCCTCAAATGATGTACATAATGAAATGAATGAATACCAAAGGTGTTAGGATGGGATAATCAGAAGTTGAGTTAGATTCAAGCAATGACATTAGGTCATTCTTGGTCATTGCACAACGAACCTAATGAAAGTCTTAAACTATATTTAAGGTATAACCGGTGGTTACACTGGACTATGAACGAAATGAAATGAAGTACGTATAAATGAATGAAGCAGACTCTGCGTTTGCTAACGAAGACTCCCAGTTGAGGTCCCATATGTTGAGCCTTCATTTCTGGGATGTCTTAATGTCAAGTCCATGATTCCAAGGTCTCATGGCATATGAATGAATGATATGAACGAGTTATGTGCTATGTGTAAATGTTATGTGCTGTGTGCAAATGTGAAAAGTATGATTATGTATGTTATTCTCATGGAATAACTTTCCTATTCCAAATTTGGAAAGCTCACTGACTTTCCTAATCCAAATTTGGAAAGATCATTTACTTTCCTAATCCAAATTAGGAAACTTTCCTAATCTCAATTTGGCAAGTCCACTGACTTGACTTCCAAAAATCATGTTGTTAGGAAAGAGCTAGTCTTTCTCATGCATGTCCTTGGTGTGTGCTTGCATATACCCATACTTAGTACAAGTGTGTACTAACCCTATACAAACTCTACTATTTTAGGTGCAGGCACAGGTGGACGGTAGAGCTACAGGATCATCGCTGCAGTTATCCGGACGTCCAGCATTCATCCGGTTTTTGGTAGGTCCTCATGCTTTCGAGGATGCTACTGTTTATGTTCTAGCTTAGTTTAGGAGTTGAGCTAGTGGAGCATGTTCCACTAGCGTTTCTTTCTTATTTTATTCAGACTATGTATGGGTGCATTTTGGCAATTATACGATTATGTTATTGAACTATTCTTTCATTTGATTATCTCTTAATGTTTAGATGGTTGATGTTGAACGAATTACGAATGTATTAGAAATGTTTAGTAAGTAATGTTTAGAAACAAAAAGTTTCAAATTTTCCGCTAAAATTAACCTATGTAAAGTAAGAATGACGTAAGTAGGCTTGTCTGCGACCTCTGAGAGGTCAACGACGCCGGTCTCGTCTGGGGTCTAGATTCCAGTCGTGACAAAGTTGGTATCAGAGCACTAGGTTAAATTACAAAATAATAAGTTCACATCAACCACATTGAGTAGTTTCTAAGTCATGGTAGTGAAGTGCACCACTATCCTGGATTAGAGACTGCATGATGCGTAGGAATGTTTCCCTTCTTCTGATCTTATCGTGCTTTTCTAAATGTCTGAATTCTTGGTGTTATGAGCGTGTCTAACATCAATCCTTTTTGTTTTTCCAGAGAATGAACACTAGGAGAGGATTTGGTCAGAGGAGAGGAGGAGCAGCTGCTGGGGTAATCAGGATCTACCCCAGGCTCCAGCTGAAGGAGTGGCCATGCCAGTTAACCCAGCTGGGTTGACTGATGCTGAGGTGCGGGCATCTTTGGCCCAAATGGCACAGGCCATTACCATGCAGGCCCAGGCTATGACTGCCCAGGTCAACAGACAGGATGTTCAGAGGGAGAACCCACCGGTCCGTAGCATGGCTGACAGACTGAGGGATTTCACGAGGATGAATCCTCCATTTTCACAGGGGTTAAGACATCGGAGGATCCTCAAGAGTTTGTAGATGAGGTGCATAAGATCCTGGTGGCTATGGGGGCCACTGACATTGAGAAGGCTGAGCTGGCTTCCTATCAGCTCAAGGATGTTGCACAGACTTGGTGCAAGATGTGGCAAGATAGCGTGTCTTAGGTGGAGTACCAGTCACATGGGAGCTGTTCAAGACAGCATTTCTGGAGAGATTCTTTCCCAGGGAGATGAGGGAGGCCAAGGTTGAGGAATTCATCAACCTCAAACAAGGCTCCATGACAGTCAGGGAGTATTCCCTGAAGTTTGTTAAGCTGTCAAGGTATGTTGTTTTTCCCTAAGTATTTAATAGCAAGAATAAGAATAATACTGAACCTTGTTGAAATCTCCCAGGTATGCTACTTCCCTGGTTTCTAACAGCAGGATGAGATGAGCAGGTTCCTCACAGGAATCAATGGAGACCTGGAGGAGGAGTGTCGATCTGCTATGCTCCATGACAATATGGATCTTTCCAGGTTGATGGTGCATGTCCAGCAGGTAGAGGACAGCCGCAGAAAAAGAGGTGTTCGTGATGCTAGGAGGCCCAGGCCTCAAGACCAGGCAGGACCCAGTCATGGAGGCCACAGGAATAACTTTGGCGTCCGTGAGCAAACCAAGGTTCAAAAGGGGCAACAGAGTTCTGGGAATTCTAATCCTCAGAGGAGTGCTACACCTAAAGGAGGCCTAATTTCATATATATTTCTATCTCTAGTAGTTGGTTGGTAGGTGAGGGAGCATTGGAATTCAAGCTCGATTGGATCATAGCATCACTTCAAGCTGAAAGTTGAATATGTCCTATCTTGATTCGATTGGCATAGTTATCTA
>JAJJBR010002687.1:234524-257064 GCA_022817965.1 Solanum lycopersicoides
TAAGTTTTCTTTCATTCTGAAGTATTGTAATAGACTAAGTATTTCTATATTTTGATGTATGGGCGGTGTCCCAAGTATTCTCGTGTCTATATTTTGATGAGATTGAGACTTAGTATCTCCTATGAGTTCTAATGAAAGATGTTATTAAAGATATTCTAATGTTTTGTGAAAAGTTTTAATTCCGCACCACTTTTCATTATGTATATGCAATGACCGATACAGAAAGGGCTCGTACAAGACCTCTGAGAGGTCAAGTACGCCGGTTGCACTCCGAGAGTTCCATATCTTGGTCTTCTGGTGGGGTCTCGGGATGTGACAAGCTTGGTATCAGAGCATAGGTTATGAAAGTAGTCTTAGCAATCAAAAAGTTTCATCAAGTCACGTCTAGTAGAGTCTTGACAATCGGTCTAACTCGCGACATATCTATGGGCGAGAGGCTATAGACGATAGAGTTTCCCTTCTTTTCTATTCCTTGTTGTCCATAGAGTAAAGTTATGAGTATCCATTTTAATGTGTTTCCTTGTGTTTCTAGGAGATGAATACTAGAAAGGATGGCCGCTAGAAGGTTGGAAGAGGGAAGGGTGAATGAGGAGTTCCTCCTCAAGTTGAGTAAGTTGAGAAAGTTCATCAAGATGGACAAGGAGTACAAGTTGCTTCAAGATGCTCAAGTGCCTCCCCCAAGGTGATCAAGTCCCCTATTGTGGAAGGAGGTAATGAGGTTCCGGTGGTTCACCCGGAATTGACTAATAGAGAGATTAGAGAGGCTTTGTTTGCTTAAGCCCAAGCCGTGATTTCTTAAGTGAATAGGAGTATGGAGTCTAGGGTGAATTTTGTGGAAAGAACTATGATCTCTAGGTTGAGAGACTTTGTTAGGATGATCCTCTTATCTTTCTTGTCTCTAAGGTGGGAGAGGATCCTCAAGAGTTTCTTGATAGTGTGTACAAGGTGTTGAGTGCTATGGGGGTTAATTCTGGGGAGAAGGCGGATTTAGCTTCGTATCAATTGAGGGATGTTTCTCAAGTGTGGTACACTCAATGGAAGGATAATAGGCCGGTTTAGTCGGGTCCTATTGAGTGGGAAGAATCTAAGGAAGCTTTTCTAGGAAAGTATTTTCCCGTGAGAGGAGGAAGGTGAAGGTAGAGGAGTTTATATATCTCAAGAAAGTAAATATGAGTGTTGAGGGGTACTCTTTGAAATTCTCTATGTTGTATAGGTTTGATCCATCCTTGGTGTCTAACCCAAGAGATGAGATGAATCGGTTTGTGACGGGTGTTGCCGACCTTGTGAGAGAAGAATGTTGTACGGCCACGCTACATGATGATATGACCTTAGGTAGACTCATGATGTATGCTCAATCTATTGAGGAGTCTAAACTAGGTAGGATGCTAGAAACTTGAAGAGGAGTGGGTCTAGTGATCAAGGTCAACTAGGTCCAAAAATAGGGCTCAAACTCAAGATGGACCTAGTGCTCCTAAGGTGAAATTTGAGAAAGGAGGTGTTTCTCAAAATGGCAAGCCTACATGTGTCACTTGTGTAAAGAGGAACTATGGGAGTGTCTAGGAGGTACCGAAAGTTGCTTTGGATGTGGTAAAGATGGACATAAAGTGAGGGATTGTCCTACTAGATATGGTAATCAAGTTGCTCCTAATGTTCCAAAAGATCATGCTCCAAATAAAGGTATTTCTATGCACTCCGGACTAGGGGGCAAAGCCGGGTGAGGGTGATGATGATGATGGTTAAGTCCTTGTATTTCTCTCTTTAGTGATATGAGTTCCTTCTAAGTGGGGGAGTATGGTTATTAGATGTGCTAGAAAGTCATAGAAGCATGTTGCATGTGCATGGTGTTTAGGAGTGTGATGGGAATTGAATTTCATGATTCCTTGCATTGTGTATTTATGAAGTTATTATCATGTTGTAAATCAAGTTTATATTGTTGTGTATTGCATATTAGCATGTTTCCATCATAAATTGCCTAAAACGTTGCATTTTTGAAAAAATTTGCATAATTCACGGTAGCTTTGACAGTTCACTGTAAGATTTTGCAAAAATTGACTAATTCATTCTTTGGTTGAAAATTGTTGTAATGTGCTTAGAACTTATGTATATGAGTATAATAATGAATATTAAAGGATTTTTTGCTATTTGGAATGGAGGATGTGAGTTTTATGGGATAATGAGTTGTAGATTTGTTTCTAATTTCTTGTTGTGTTGTGATTCTCTTGATTAAGTGAAATTGATGTTTCTTATACATGTTTGTATTGTATAAAGGTGTTATATGGTATGGTTATGAGCTGCTAATTGAATCTCTATTCTTGGATGTGTTCGGAGAGTGGCAAGTGTTATTCGAGGGCGAATGTTGTCCAAGTGGGGGAGATTGTAATACCTCAAAAATGAATTAGGTGAATCAAGAGCCTAATATGGTTGTAATGATCGTATAAGGTCCTAAATTTGTCTATAATGTGGTATTGAGGCGGTGTCTAAGAGTTTAGGTGCATTGGAAGTCAAACGTCAACGGACGACTAAGACGTTCGACGACTAAGTCACCTATGTGCCTATATGTGTGCTTAATGATATTATGAGGTCCTTATATGAGTTATTATAGTGTATATAGGCAGTTTTTCAAGTTTCGTGAAGTTTGGAGGTCAAAAGTCCAAGAACGTCCATGACGTTCGAAAGGTTTGCCTTGAAACGACCTCGTGTTCGTTTTAGATGAAATTCATATGGGAGGTCCTAAAATTTTATACGATCATATTAGGGTTGGAAAGTTACGGGCAAACATCCCCAAGGATCAACCAAGGGTCCTTGAGGAAGGACCTTCATTTGAGCCAAAGGCTGTCTTGCACCAGCCAAATCGAGTGAGGCAAACGACGGATCGTTGGCCAGTCGATGCCACGTCGATGGGATGCGTGGGTCAAGAATTAGCCTAGGGATCTCAAGCTCCCAGTGACTAGTCTCTGAACTAATCGACGGAGGACAGGACGGTCCATTAGTGGACTGACGCCCCAATGTTTGGCAAGTCGTCTGTGAGCTGTAATCCTGCTCAGTTCACTGTTAGTTAAGGGGTGAATTGGTAAATTCACCCAACTTCCAAATAAGACTTTGGGAGGTTACTTAGGGGTACTTTGGATATTTTAAACATTTTTATTATCCTTAAACAGTTAGGAGAATTCATTCTTCAAAAATCTAAACCCAAAATATCTTAGAAATTCTTTAGAACTCCATTGGAGCCAAAACTCAAGGAAGAGCTTGAATTGGAGATTTGAGTGGTGATTCTTCATCAAATTGGTGTATTAACATAATTGAGGTATGGTTTTTGATCCTTGAAACTCTATTCATCAAGGAGCCCAAAATCCAAAGAGTTTTCTCAAGTTTTCAAAGATGAACTTGTCCAATTTTATGATATACCCATGGGTTCTTGCATTAAAGTTTTTTTAAGAATTATATATTGATTGAATTATTGTTAATTAGATGTTTTCAACACAATTAACCTATGAACCCATGTAATTTATGAACCCTAGTTTTGACTACTTTATGGGTTATTTGATATTGAGTTAATGCTTATGAATTCTAGTGTAGTTTTCTATGAGCTATTGAATGATGTAAGAATTGTATTCAATTAATGTATAGGTTGTCTTAGGTTGATAAATTTATATTGAATTGACCTAGTTTCATTGAGTATTATGGTTTTTTTATTTAATTGATGATCATGGTCATGTGTAAGGGCCTATTGGTATTGAATTGGATGATTTAGCTAAGGATTGAATAGGTAATAATGGATCGGTTGTACGCTGCCCTAATTATCTTTATTTTAAGTAATTTAGCTCTTGAATTATGTTGTGATTTGTATGGTCCACTTATGGTGGCGGTGCTATGTGAATGATGTGGCCTTGTCGGCATTACTTTATGTATTATGATGATCATGGCCTTGAAGGCACTTACTTGATATACTATGATGTTTTGTGTAGTGATTTATGTGAAGTATGATCATATTTATCTACATGTGAAGTAATGTGAAAGTATGTGTTTCTTCTATTGATATTAGGTTATCATGTTAAACTATGACTATGTCCTTGTATCTGTAGCCTTAGAATTGATGCATGATTTTTCCTAATTGGATATTGAGTCTTATGATGACTACATTGATGATGTTATGGTAGTGTATAGGGTGACCAAAAGGTGATGAAGGTTGTGCCTATCTGCTTTTGGAATATGATATGCTATATATGATAAAGTGAAGTCTTAGTGTGTCTTGTGTGGTAGACTTGTGTCCCTTACTTGATGCATGTATGAATGTGAATATGAGATGTGTTGACTTAGGATGCTAAAGCCTCTTAGTCTTTAATGTATGAATGATATGAGACCTTGAATGTTTCTAAGAGGGTCCTTTATGTTAAACATTGAACCTAGTGGTAAGGTTATGAACCTTGAAGTCGAAAGCTGTAATGGTATCCTTCTTCTATAAATGATGGAATTAAGGTTGATTGGCTGGAACGGCATCACATCATCCTTAAGAAAGTTATTATGATCTATCTTGTCGCCATTGTAAGGCATCCCTAGGGGACCTCTTTGGTAGGGTAAATGTTATTGGGTTATGAACTTTATATGGAACCCCTTTGTATGAACCTTTAATGTCAATTAATCAATGAGAACAAAGGCTAGCACCGTGTGAGTATGGTAAGGGAAGTATCTCTAGTTAAAGGATAAGGATAGAGTACAAAGTGATCCCTTCATATTCCCGAACCATGTGCCTACATGGGATGTGTCCAAGTTCAACCATTGGCAAGTAGAACAACCCCCATCATAGTAGGTTACAACTCCGGATTCCATTTTTTTTTATCATGGTATATGTCTGTTATTTCCTACTCCCATCATATGGGATACCTACTAGTATTGGAGAAGTTCTATGAAATTTATGTAGCACAATAAACTTTGAAGATGTTACTGAGAGTCCCTAGATCTTTCCAAGACCATTACTTGAATGTCCTTATGTGATTGATGTCTCTAAAATGAACTAATGATGTAATTAATTAAGTTAAGAAAGCATGTTAAATGAATAAGTACTTATATAGAGTAGTTAAGGGTTGTCTAGTTAAGGTGTGAAGGGGGAATAGAAATGGTCACTTCGTATCTTACCTAGATGAGTCTTAATAATTATTCTAGTTAGGGAAGTTGGTTGATTAAGTAGACAAGATCCAAACTTAGGTAGGCTCAAGGATTACTTAGGTAACGTTGAAGAGGTCAATCATGAACATTCTCTTCTTGATTTACTTAAGTCTTTTGATAACCTTTGTAACGGAGAATGTCATATTACATTTGGTATTGTGTTTAACTGAGAATGATCTTATCCTAGGTAATCTGAAGGATCTCTTGAGTGTGTGTGAAAGGGATTGTATGGGTATTCGTTTCACAACTCACTCAAGTGAGACTTAGAATCACTTTTGGTAGGAGAATCTCATGTCCATAGGTTTGGTGTATTGTAAGTGTGTATCTCATTATAGGTGGTCTTAAGTATTACTTAAGTGTGCCTAGAGAGGGTGTATGGGTGGTCTCTCTTTGTCTTTCTTAAGCGAGTCTTAAGATATCTTTTAGTGAGGAAATTACATGCTATAAAGTGTCTAAGGTGAAAATAAGCAACTTCACTGTAACACTGAAAGAGTTCACTGTACAGTGAATTAGTTCACTGTAAGGTTGTTCCTAAAAATGTGATAAATGGTTTTTGTGTTTTCTTATGTGTTTCTAAGGTGTTAAATGTATTTATTATGATTAATATTATGATATTTAAATCAAAAGATGCATATTTGCAATAAATGACCGTTTTCATGATTACATGTGTTTGTACTAATTCCATATATATTTCTATCTCTATATTGGTATGTAGGTGAGGAGCATTGGGAAGCAAGGTTTGGATCATAGAATCATTCAAGTGAAGTTGAAGTATGTCCTCTCTTTATTCAAGGTCATAGTTATCTTAGTTTTCTTTCATATTTGAGTATTGTAATAGACTAAGTATTCTATATTTTGATGTATGGGCCGTGTCCCAAGTATTCTCGTGTCTATGCTTTGATGAGATTGAGACTTAGTATTTCCTATGATTTCTAATGGAAGATGTTATTAAAGATATTCTAATGTTTTGTGAAAAGTTTTAATTCCGCACTACTTTTCATTATGTATATGTGATGAACGATACGTAAAGGGCCTGTACAAGACCTACGAGAGGTCAAGTACGCCGGTTGCACTCCGAGAGTGCCATATATTCTAAGGTGTTGTCTCGGGATGTGACATGGATTTTGGTCAAAACTCAAGTCTCCATCGCGGGCAGGTCGCGGACTCCACTATCTCAAAAATTAATTTAGAAAATCATGCGGGAGCAGCTCCGCGTTGCGGACTTGTTCCCCGACGAAAAGCTGAAATTTGGAATTCATGTTTGACTTCATTAAAGGGTCAATTTTAGTGAGGGGTCTTTTGGTTATTTCATGGGGGTCCTATATGTTGATTTTAGATCAGTTTCCCACACATTTTATCAGTCAAACCAAATCACCTAATCAAAACCCCAAAGCTCTCCCCTCTCTCTAGTTTCTCTCTCTATTCAACCTCCATAGAAGGAAGAATAAAGCTTGAACGAGAAGACCAATTTCTCTAAGATTTCACTTGAATGTCGTGGATTAATCTTCATTAAGGTATGGGTTCTTCACTCTTGAGATTCCTTTCCCCAAGAGGTCCTCCCAAAGTTGATTTCTAAATCACCCAATTCTAAGGGTTTTCCAATTCTAATGGGTTTTCTTCTAAACTTCAAATTGGTGATTGATTATGATTAATTGTGATTGCCTATGACTAATTAAGTGTAGATTGTCGAGTAATTGATGTTATTTGATAGAATTTCATGTAGATCATGTACTTTCCCCAAATCCCTAAATCTTGGATCTTGCTTATGAATTGATGGGAATTGAAGAATGTATTGGTCGTTAGATTTGTTTTATCTATTCTAATTCATTCATGGAGTGCCTAGGGTAATGTATCGTTCGTATTGGATCTATTTCTTGAAAAATTCATGATGAACCCTAAATCCCTTAACCCTATGTTATAAAAATTGAAGTTAATTTGGATAGTAATGATACAATTCACTAAGTTATTGTGTTAATTACTATTGAATGATGATATTACAACCATTGTTGGGTTGAATTAGATTGTTGATGGTAAGACCATGAAGATGTCTTGTGAAGGAGATTTGGTAAGTCTTGTGTTCTCAACCCTTTACTTCAATTATAATTACTTGTGTTTAGTGATGAAGTTATATTCAAGTATACCTTATGATAAGATAGATTAGGGTTGGTATGATGTCAACTTTAAATGTCTTGATTTATGGCTTGCGAGTTGTTGTCTAAGATGTAATGATATAAGGTTGGTGATGAGTTGCCTATGTGCCTTATTATGATATGGTAATGTAAATGTGCTAAACTGACATGTGTGAATTGTAATGAAAGGACAATACTCATGTAATTCCTATTAATCTATGATGATGACTATATAAGGGGTATACCCTATGACCTAAAACTAAGTTATGATTATTAATGAAAGACATTTCAAAAGGGACTTTAGCTTAGCACCGAGAGAACTTGACAATGGGAGGTGTTGTCTTTAAGTAGAGGAAGATTCACCCTATAGTTCCACATGAGGTGTTGGCTCTCCTATGAGGGATACTCACCAAATGGATTCTCACGAAATGAGGCTCCAATTCTAAATGGAATGTAAAGAGTTCATACATATCTCCTAGTTCCTTAACTATGTTGACCCCATAGGAAGACTAGCTAGTGGATCGACCTAGAAAGCTACGTTTATGTTTGGTTCTACTTTGGCCGCCTTCCATCGGTGTAAGATTTTACAACACCGGATTCCACATTTAGATCTCTTGGCCAATGTTGATTAAGGCAAGTGTTCCCGAAAGTAAAATTAAGTAGTAAAGTATACACTAACTAAGGGGGTAGGGGTTTGAGACTCTACCTATGTCTTGCACTACTTTGCCTTGAGGGAAACCTTAGGAGGTTGTTCTTGTGTTCTATAATGTATAAGTTATGTATGTGTTTAATCTACATATTTGATGATCCTATATGATGTTAGTTTCATTTATGAACATAATGTAGGTCTATATTGATAAATATGGAGATGGCTACCATTGATGCTATGTTATAATGAGTTAAGTATTACTTATGATCCTTTGTTTGGTTTACTTGATTGAGTAAGGTTATGGGGTTTTACTTGGTCATTGCACTTGTAGGCTAAATGGTGGGTTATGGGTAAGGATCTTGATTATGTTGTGATTTTATGAAATGTTATATATGTTGACTTGACTATACTTGATGATGTTGGTCTTGTGTTGTATATGGTATTGACTTAAGAGTTATGTGTTCATTGGATTATATGAATTCTTGGATGTGCATAAGGCTTTTCAATGTAAATTACCATGTTTTGAACAAATGTACTCTTTAGCATGATTTCAATTGTTTTATGTGCATATACTCATACTTAGTACAAGTGTGTACTAACCCATCTCTTATGTTTATTACAAATGTAGGGTCCGGCCATTGAGCTTATAGATGGCCTTTGAAGACTACTTGGATATTCCCCAAGTGTTCGTTAGGTCCTCACCTTCTGAGGACAATGCCACTATCAAGCTATTATTGTTGTTCTAGTTATAAGACTTCTAGTTCTTTCATTTTTATTTGAAGACGATTGTTGTATACATTATATGAGGGTCTTTGTTGTATTGAAGTATGGGTTAAACCCAATTGTTGAATTCGTTTTAGATGGTTTTAATATGAGACATATTATAGACTTCTTATGAGATTATGTTACTATAATATGTATGTGAAATAAAAGTAGAAGACTATGTAATCTTCTTATACGAAGGGTCTATGTATACTCCATATATATATTTATGTGTAAACGAGAGGTCTATGTAAACCTCAATGTAGAAGTAAACGAAAAGTTTTAAATTTTCTGTGCTTTTAACCTATGATATGCTATGATGATAGATAAGAGGCTAGTCTTAGTCCTCTTCGAGGACGAGGACGCTGGTTACGGCTAGGGGGTGCTAACCGGATGTGACAAACTTTGTATCAGAGCATGAGGTTGAATATCTTTAGGATTGATGTCTCATTCAACCACATCTATGTAGATTCTTATTCATAATTGTGAAGCGCGACACACTTATGAAAGAGAGACTATGTGATGCTTAGGAAACTCTCATCTTTTTATAATCCTATGTCGTCACTCTAGAGTCTACTTTATGTGTGCTTTCATCTAAACCTTGTATGGTGGTTATAGGTATGAATACCTGAAGAGCAGCCGCAAGAAGAGCCGAAGAAGGAGTTTTTAATGCGGGAGCACAAGACAACTAAGTCCCTCATCAAGAGGAAGTTGTTGTTGATGATCAAGTTCCGACCAATATTCCGTCCATGACGGACCAGGATATAAGGGTAGCCTTTCTTTAAATGGCCCAAGCCATTACAACTCAATAACAAGCCGTCACAAATCTACCTCAAGCCATGAAGAATAAAGCTAATCGGGAGGTGGTACCCAGAGGAAACCAACATGTTAGCACCATGGCCTACCGTTTGAAGGATTTCACTAGGATGAATCCCCTAAATTTCTATGAGTCTAAAGTGGAGGAAGACCCCCAAGTGTTCATCGATGAAACCTAAAAAATTCTCTATGCTATGGGGTAGACTACAAGTGAGAAGGCGGAGTTACCACTTACTAACTCAAAGATGTGGCCCCTCAAAAGGGAAGGGGTACTAGTTCACCAAACAAGAAGCCTACTTGTGCCAAGTGTGGAAAGGGTCATTTCAGTGAATGATTAGTTGGAACGGGCAATTGTTTTAGTTTTGGTAAAAGTGGGCACAAATTTCGAGATTTCCCAAACTTGAGGGGTCAAGAAAAGGGTAGCGGGCAAGCTCAAGCAAGTGTCTCTAATGTTGATGCTCCGAAGAAAAATCACTTTTATGCTCTCCGCTCTAGGGGTGAGCAAGAGATTTCTCCCGATGTGGTGATTGGTATGTTAAAAGTCTTTTATATTAATGTATATGCTTTACTTGATCCCGGTACTACTTTGTCATTTGTTACTCCTCTAGTAGCTAAAAAGTTTGACATTTTGCCCGATATCGTGAATGAACCTTTTATTGTGACTACACCGGTGGGTGAGTCGGTTGTTGCTAAGAGAGTATATAGAAATTTTTGTATAATGTTGCCCAATAGAGTTACTTATGTTGAACTAGTAGAACATGATATGGGTGATTTTGATGTTATTTTGGGAATGGATTGGTTGCATGCTTGTTTCGCTTTCCTAGATTGTAGAATAATGGTGGTGAAGTTTAACTTTCCAAATGAACCCGTTTTAGAGTGAAGGGGGGAAATTCTATTCCTAGAGGTCGTATCATTTCTTATTTGAAAGCTTGTAAGATGATCTCTAAAGGGTGTTTATGCCATATTGTGAGATTCAAAGATTAAGACTCTGAGATTCCTCCTATTGAGTCGGTCCCCATAGTGAGGAAATTTCCGGAGGTATTTCCTAATGATCTTCCTTGTATTCCTCCCGAATGGGAAATTGATTATGGTATCGACTTGCTACCGGATACAAATCACATTTCAATTCATCCTTATTGGATGGCTCCGGCCGAATTGAAAGAGTTGAAGGCTCAACTCAAAGATCTGCTAGACAAGGGTTTCATCTGGCCTAGTATTTCTCGATGGGGTGCTCCGGTATTGTTTGTGAAAAAAAAATATGGGACCCTTAGAATGTGTATCAATTATCGTCAACTCAACAAAGTAACAATCAAGAACAAGTATCCTCGCCCTCGGATTGATGATTTATTTGATCAAATCCAAGGTGCGAGTTACTTTTCCAAGATTGACTTGAGATCGAGATATCACCAACTTAGAGTGAGAGGTGAATATATTCCCAAGACGGTATTACGGACTAGGTATGGTCACTCTGAGTTCTTAGTAATGTCTTTTGGTCTCACTAATGCTCCGGTGGCATTTATAGACCTAATGAATAGGGTGTTTAGAAGTTACCTAGATTCATTTGTCATTATTTTCATTGACTACATCTTGGTATATTTAAAAAATGAGGGTGAAAACATGGACCATTTCAGAGTGGTTTAACAAGTGCTTAAGGAACACTAATTATTTGCCAACTATTGAAAATGTGAGTTTTGGTTGAGGTCGGTAGCGTTTCTTTGTCATATCATCTCTAGTTAAAGTGTTGAGGTTGATCCAAGAAAGACCGAAGCGGTCAAAAATTGGCCTAGACCTTTGGCTCCTACGGATATTAGGAGTTTCTTAGGACTAGACGGTTATTATAGAAGGTTCGTCAACGGGTTTACATCCATTGCTTCCCCTTTGACAACCTTGACTCAAAAAATGTGAAATTTGAGTGGTCGGAAGCATGTGAAAGGAGCTTCCAAATTTTGAAGGATAGACTTACTTCCGCTCCGGTATTGACCCTACCGGAGGGTACTAAGGGTTTTGTGGTATATTGTGATGCATCCCGAGTCAGGTTGGAGTGTGTTCTTATGCAACATTACAAAGTTATAGCCTATGATTCTAGGCACCTCAAAGTCCATGAGAAGAATTATCCGACTCATGACCTTGAGTTAGCGCCCGTTGTATTTGCTTTCAAACTATGGAGGCATTATCTTTATGGGGTTCATGTTGATGTGTATACGAACCATAAAAGTCTTCAATACGTATTCACCCAAAAAAGATTTGAATCTCCGACAAAGAAGGTGGATAGAGTTGTTGAAAGATTACGACATGAGTGTCCTCTATCACCCCGGAAAGGCTAATGTGGTGGTGTACGCTCTAAGTCGTTTGTCCATGTGAAGTGTCCCATGTGGAAGAAGCCAAGAGAAACCTAGTGAAGGATGTTCATAGGTTGGCTCGTTTAGGGGTTTGAATTTAAGATTCTCCTAATGGTGGTGTTGCAGTACATCATAACTCTGAGTCCTCTTTGGTAGTTGCGGTGAAGTCTAAGCAACACCTTGATCCATTATTGATGGAGTTGAAGGAATTGGTTCTTAGGTACCAAGGGAGATTGTGTGTGCCCAATTTTGATGATTTGAGGAATCGGATCTTGAGGAAGCTCATGGAGCATGTTACTCTATTCATCCGGGTTCTACAAAAATGTACCATATTCTTAGAGAGGTGTTTTGGTGGGACGACCTAAAAAGGGACATTGTGGAGTTTGTTGCAAAGTGTACCAATTGCCAACAAGTGAAGGCCGAGCACCAAAAGCCGAGTGGTTTACTACAAGAAATCCAAGTTCCTAGTTGGAATTGGGAAGATGTTAACATGGATTTTGTAGTTGGGTTGCCTCGGACAAAGAGGCAATATGATTCTATATGGGTGGTAGTGGATAGATTACCGCTCACTTTATTCACGTTAAGTCTACTTATTCGGTAGAAGATTATGCAAGGATATATATTGATAAGATAGTGAGTCTTCATGGGGTTCCTTTGTCCATCATATCAGATAGGGGTGCTCAATTTACATCTAGGTTGTGGAGGTCATTCCAAAGAGGTTTGGGTACTCAAGTAAAGTTAAGCACCGCTTTTCATCCTCAAACAGATGGTCAAGAGGAGCGTACCATTCAAATTCTTGAAGATATGCTTAGATCATGTATCATTGACTTTAAGGGAAATTGGGATGAGCATTTTCCTTTGGTGGAGTTCTCATGTAATAATCGTTTTCATTCATCCATATCTATGGCTCCTTTGAAGCTTTGTATGGTAGGAGGTGTAGGTCTCCTAATGGATGGTTTGAGGTTCGCGAGTCTTCGCTTCTTGGTCCCGACTTGATCTATAAGACCTTAGAGGAATTTCATATCATAAGGAACCGTCTGCAAACAGCCTATAGTCGGCAAAAGTCTTATGTCGATCATAGGAGAAGATATCTTGAATTTGAAGAGGGTGATAAGGTGTATTTGAAAATTTCGCTCATGAAAGGGGTGGTTAGATTTGGCAACAAAGGGAAGTTAATTCCTCCTTATGTGGGTCCTTATGAAATTTTGCAAAGGGTTGGCAAGGTTGCATATGAGTTGAAACTCCCTAGTGAACTATCTTTGGTTCATCCGGTTTTCCATGTATCCATGCTTAAGAAGTGCATTGATAACCCCGAGTCTAGTCTCCCTATTGAAGGTCTTGGTTTGAAAGAGAACCTCTACTATGAGGAGGTTCCGGTGGAAATCCTTGATCGTCAAGTGAAGAGGTTGAGGAACAAAGAGGTGGCCTCCGTAGAAGTGTTATGGAGAAACCACCTAGTTTAGGGAGCAACATGGGAGTCTATGGCCGACATGAAATCTCGTTATCCTCTTATATTTTCTAATTAAGGTTAGTTGTTCTTACTTATTATGAAAATAATGAGTGAATCGGAAGTTGCCTTGATTTTTGGTGATGTTTTACAAGAATGTGCAATTTACAGTGAATAATATGCCTAAAATGAAATTTTTCAAAAGGAGCTCTTTTTCTTGATTTGATCTCATGTGTCGTATTTTGGTATGTCGTTGCCTTCATGAAATGATATTGAGCATGTAGACATGTTGAGCTATTGTGGTTATTGACAAGGAAATTCCTCATGTAATGAATGTTGAGCTCCTATATTGAAAATGGTGTTTTGATTTGCATTGTGTAAATGTCATGTTTCTAAGTTGAGTTGTAACTCATGTATTGATATGTTTTTGTTGGTTGAGCTGCTAGTCTTGAGTCTACCCCTTCCTTCCAAAAAGATTTTTAGTGTTATTCGGGGACGAATGTTCCTAAGGGGGGGGGGGAGGGGATAATGTAACACTCTGAAATTTCAAGACCTTAGCTAGAGCCTCAAATATTAAACTAAGGTTAGTAACACTGTCATAAGGCCTAAAATAATGTTAACAAACCATTTAGGAAGTTTTGGAGTCAAGACGTCAGGAAACGTCCATGACGTTCGTAAGATAGTCAAATTTAACTAGTGAAATGTACTTGTGTTTCGGGATGGTTTGGAGGTGTTCTATGAAGTCTAAAACTTGTAGAATGACAATGGATGGGTAAACTATATATATAGAGTAAAAACGTCCAGGTCAGACCCCACAAGGGCCGCCTTAGGGGTCCACGAAAGGACCCCAAACATGGATTGGCAAGCTGCGAAAGCAGCAGCCAAAATACACTTAGCAAAAACAACTCAACGTCGCGGACTTGGATGGATTTTGGTCAAAACTCAAGTATGCTTCGGGGGAAGGTCGCGGAATCCACTGTCTCAAAAATTAATTTAGAAAATCATGCGGGAGCAGCACCGTGTTGCAGACTTGTTCCCCGACGAAAAGCTGAAATTTGGAATTCAAGTTTGACTTCCTTAAAGGGTCAATTTAAGTGAGGGGTCTTTGGGGTATTTCATTGGGGGCCTATATATTGATTTTATATCAGTTTCCCACACATTTTACTCACTCAAATCAAATCCCCAAATCAAAACCCAATGGTCTCACCTCTCTATAGTTTTTCTCTCTATTCAACCTCCATTGAAGGAAGAACAAAGCTTAAAGAAGAAGAGAAATTTCTCTAGGATTTCACTTGAATTTCGTGTATTAATCTTCATTAAGGTATGAGTTCTTTACTCTTGGGATTCCTTTCCCCAAGAGGTCCTCTCAAAGTTAATTTCTAAATTACCCAATTCCAAGGGTTTTCCAATTCTAATGGGTTTTCTTCTAAACTTCAAATTGGTGGTTGATTATGATTAATTGTGATTGCCTATGACTAATTAAGTGTAAATTGTTGAGTAATTGATAGAATTTCATGTGGATCATGTCCTTTCCCCAATTCCCCAAATCTTGGATCTTGCTTATAAATTGATGGGAATTGAAGAATGTATTGGTTGTTTGATTTGTTTTATCTATTCTCATTCATTCATGAACTGACTAGGGTAATGTATTGTTGGGATTGGATCTATTTCTTGAAGAATTCATGATGAACATGAAATCCCTTAACCCTATGTTATAAAAATTGAAGTTCATTTGGATAGTAATGATACAGTTGACTTAGTTATTCTGTTAGTTACTATTGAATGATGATATTACACTCATTGTTGGGTTGAATTGGATTGTTGATGGTAAGACCATGAAGAGGGCTTGTGAAGGAGATTTGGTAAGTCTTGTGATCTCAACCCTTTACTTCGATCTTGATTACTTGTGTTTAGTGATGAAGTTATATTGAAGTATACCTTATGATAAGATTGATTAGGGTTGGTATGATGTTGAATTGAAATGTCTTTATTTATGGCGTGTGAGTTGTTGGCTAAGATTTATTGCTATAAGGTTGGTGATGAGTTGCCTATGTGCCTTATAATGATATGATTATGTAAATGGTCTAAACTCACATGTGTGAATTGTAATGAAAGGACAATACTCATGCTATTCCTCTTGAGTTGTGATGATAACTATATAAGGGTTAGACCCTATGACCTAAAACTAAGTTATGATTATTAATGAAAGACATTTCAAAAGGGACTTTAGCTTAGCACCGAGAGAATTTGACAATGGGAGGTGTTGACTTTAAGTAGAGGAAGATTCACCCTATAGTTCCACATGAGGTGTTGACTCCCCTATGAGGGATACTCACCCAATGAATTCTCATGAGATGAGGCTCAAATGTTAAATGTCATGTAGAGAGTTCATACATATATCCTAGTTCCTTAACTATGTTGCCCCTATAGGAAGACTAGCTAGTGGATCCACCTAGAAAGCTACGTTTATGTTTGGTTCTACTTTGGTCGCCTTCCATCTATGTAAGGTTTTATAACACCGGACTCCACACTTAGATCTTGTGGTCTATGTAGGTTAAGGCAAGTGTTCCCGAAAGTAAAATGAAGTAATGAAGTATACACTAACTAAGGGGACTTGAGAGGTTTGACTTAGCCTACGTAGGGGTATGGACTCTACCTATGCCTTGCACTAGTTTGCCTTGAGGGAAACCTTAGGAGGTTGTTCTTGTGTTCTATAATGTATATGTTATGTATGTGTTTACTCTACATATTTGATGATCCTATATGATGTTAGTTTCATTTATGAACATGATGTTCGTCTATATTGATAAATATGAAGATGGCTACTATTGATGCTATGTTATATTGAGTTAAGTATTACTTATGATCCTTCATTTGGTTTACGTGATTGAGTAAGGATATGGGGCCTTACTTGGTCATTGCACTTGTAGGCTAAATGGTGGGTTATGGGTAAGGATCTTGATTATGTTGTGACGTAATGAACTCTTATATATGTTGACTTGACTATACTTGATGATGTTTGTCTTGTGTTGCACATGGTATTGACTTATGAGTTATGTGATAATTGGGTTATATTAGTTCTTGGATGTGCATAAGGCTTTTCAAATTAAATTAGCATATTTTGACCAAATGTCCTCTTTAGCATGATTTCAATTGTTTTATGTGCATATACTCACACTTAGTACAAGTGTGTACTAACCCATCTCTTATGTTTACTTCAAATGTAGGGTCCGGTCGTTGAGCTTATAGAAAGCCTTTGAAGACTACTTGGATATTCCCCAAGTGTTCGGTAGGTCCTCACCTTCCAAGGACAATGCCACTATCAAGCTATTGATGTTGTTCTAGCTATAAGACTTCGAGTTCTTTCCTTTTCATTTGAAGATGATTGTTGTATAGCCTATATGAGGCTTTTTGTTGTATTGAAGTATGGGTTAATCCCAATTGTTGAATTCATTTTAGATGGTTTTAATATGAGACATATTATAGATATTTTATGAGATTATGTTACTATACTATATATGTGAAATAAAAGTAGAAGACTATGTAATCTTATTATATGAAGGGTCTATGTATACTCGATATATATATTAAGTGTAAGCGAGAGGTTTACGTGTCACGACCGGGGTCTATACCCTAGCTGAAACCGGCGTCGTTGACCTCTCAGAGGTCGCAGACAAGCCTACATACGTCATCATTACATTGTATAGGTTAATTTTAGCGGAAAATTTAAAAATTTTTTTTGCTTTGAAGTATACATAGACTTCATAGTAAGAATTTCATTATGTCACATCAGTTCACCACAACCATCTAATAATGAGAAAATCAAATGAAGGAAATAGTTCATAACTGCATAAATATAAAGTTTCCAAAATGTCACCAATACAACGTCTAAAATACGTAAGAAAGAAACGCTAGTAGAACATCCTCCACTATCTCATGCCTACATCTAATCTAGAATATTAGAGATAGGCATCCTCTAAAGCATGAGGTCCTACCAAGTCCGGATGAATGCTCCACGTCCGGATAGCTTCAACGTAGTCTTGTAATTTCTAGTGTCCACCTGCACCTGCACCTAAAAGTAGAATATTGTATGGGATTAGTACACACTTGTACTAAGTATGGGTGTATGCAAGTACACACCAAGGACATGCATGATTAAGTAAAGATCTCTCCTAACGATATGAGTTATGGAAATCCAAGTCAGTTGGACTTGCCAAATAAGATTAGGAAAGTCATGCTATGAGAGAAACATGCATCACATTCTTTTCATATTGCACACAGCACATAACATATTTCATATAGCACATACATATACCACATATCATTCGTTCATATGTCATGATACCTTGGAATCATGGACTTAACATTAGGACTTCCCAAAATGAGGGCTCAACATATGGGACCTCAACTAGGGAGCCTTCTTTAGAAAACACATAGTCTGCTTCATATATTCATACATACATCATTTTCATTTGTTTCATTCATTCATAGGCTGGTGAAAACACCAGCTATACCTAGGATGTAGTTTAAGACTCTGATCGAGTTCATTGTGCAATGATCAAGAATGACCTAGTGTCATTACTTGAGTATAGTTCACCTCTTGATTATCCTAACCAAACACCTTTGGTATCATTCATTCCATTTTGTGCAATACTGAGGCTGGCCTCATTCTTTATTTGGGAACTTTAACTTTAACCGACATAGATCATGTGAGCTACATGAAATCCAGTGTCTACCCCACACCGAAAAGAGGTGGAATCACCGTCCAAAGTGAAACCAAAACATGCTAGCGTATATAGGGTATTGAACCCTGCTAGATCCCTATGTTGGCTGCATAGGTTCAAAGACTAGAAGATATAAGGAGACCCATACCCGCCTAAACGGACAGTCTCATCTCATGAGATTTACACAAACCTCTGCCTTCCCGAAAGAAGGAATCGCGACTCAAAGCTAGCCTATCGGTGCTCTGTATAAAGTTCCATTACATTCATCTCACACATCATAGAAGCTGGCTTCTAGAATGAGGGCATCATTGCTCATTATATTATTTCTCATCTCATCATTAGTATTAAGTGTGTATTAATCTCAATACTTTCATTAGAGTGTTTCTTAGAGACTAGTCTCTTCATTAACTTTACACTCTCATAGGTGAGTACGTTATTGGTAACACTTACTTAGGCTCATCTGAGATTGATCTCATCTTTCACATTAGCCTCTTATCAAGTTGTCACCACATTCATTAACTTTAGCATATTTGCTCATCATAATTACTCACCCCTTTTACGTGAATGTTTATTTCATTATATGCCAATGCACTTGGCCTTTTAGTGTGATTCACACCCTTACTTAATCCTCCTGGGGTCACATCAATTCATCACATACATCTTAGGTTCACTTACTTTTAACGTACGCTAGACTTATGAACCCATACGTACAAGCCATGAGGCTTTATTCATAATTCGTCTAAGTGACTTATACTTACCCAAGAATATATGGTACAAGACTTATGCATCTTGTATGTATGCCAAGGTGTCAATTTCAATTCCTATAGTCATCATTCATTAAATATTTAATAACGTAAGACGTATGTATCAATACAGAATTCGGCAAGGGAACCCAATTTCGAATCCCTTGTGTAACACTTAGTCTTTTTTTTTTAAATTTTTGATTTAGAATTCTCGACTTGGGGACCCAAGATCGAATACCCACACCTACACTTCCTTTCTTTCTTTTCTTCACTTTGTCTTAAACATCTCGGCTTGGAGACCCAAGATCGAATCCCCACGCCCATATCCGTTTTTTTTCTTTCCTTAATTCTTCCATTTAGACGGAGAGGATGTGGGATCGATTCCCCACAACCTCATTTTTCTTTTATTTAATTTTTCTCCTAACTTCCTTATCTATCCGAGAGGTTGTGGGTTCGATCCCCACACACCTCATTTTATTTATCTTCCTTTTTTCTTTTGTTTCTTCACCAGCCGTACCCCATTTCGAATCCCCCTCACCTCAATTTAAATATTAAATTTTTCAAAAACCTTCACATAGTGAGGTCTTGGGTTCAATCCTCGGTGACCTCACATATTTTAAAATGATTTTTAAATCTCCAATTCCTCAAGTTACATAGCCGCACCAAATTTCCAGCAAATCTGGAAATTTGATTATGTTTTGCAGTCCATTTTTTCCACCTTTTATACGTTAGATTTTTGGACAATTCATTGGACATTTCGTACGTTTATTTTGTGCATTTTTGTGGTTACATTTGATCAAGAGTTTTCACTCAATTCAGCAGCATTACACCACTTATGAACATCACGATTTACTCCAAGTAATTGCATATAAAACACAAGGATTTAATCATGCATTTTACACACTTCAACCCGTGACCAAAGTCACGGCATACACAATGCACACACACGTTTAACACATAGTTTCGGAAAGCACGCTTATTACTTACATAAATCCGAACATACATGAATGAACATAATCATCACGAAAACACATCACATCCCTAAATTCTACCAGCAAAACATAGCCAACCTACAAAATGGATGGGAGCTAGTGACAGGGACATGCAATAGGGAACATTCATAGTTTTCATATTAGAATTCGACTGAATCCTAGGGGTCTCTTGGGAAAGGGACCCAGAGGTAGAAAACCCATACCTTTTGTCGATCAACACCCTCCAAATATTCTCCAATGGCAGCCAACTCCCCCGACACAAAAGCCTCACCACCAAACTTCAAGCACAACCCGTGAAGAACAATGTTTTTGCTTTTCGTTTTTAGTTTAGTTTTTCTTTTGAGTTTTAGCGTTCAAGTTCTTCAAAAGTGATGAACTTTTGATTTTGTTCTTTTACTGATAATGAACGTGATAATGAGAGTAAATAGGCGTGAGAAAGAAAGTGGAGAGAGATGGGAGTAAGTGTAGAAGTAGGAGTTTTAGTTGAAGACATAGTCAAACTAGGACTCCTTGCTATTTACTATTAAAAATCTGATTTTTTAAAGGCTTAGGTGAAATGACTATCATGCCCTTACTTAAATCAGATAATTAATATAAATTAATTAGATATAACATTGCTTCCACCAAGGATCGAACCCGGGTGAAGCTTAACTTGCGAAAAGGGTCAAATTCGGTCAACCTACCCGAGTTGTCCACCTTTTTATATTAATTAATTAATTAAATACTTAGGGTAATTACAATACTACCCTAGCCTGGAAAAGACCATTTTACCCCTAGACCCTCCAAACTTAAGATTACCCCTTTCAAGTCCGGTTAAGACTCATCCTGGTGAATCTTAATATTCGGGTGCCCTACATGGCTGGACCCAACCTTGCCTAGCTCAACTAACTCACCAAGTTAGTTGGCTTGGCTGGTGCATAGGTTCTAAGGTCTGGTTCCATGCGCATCAAGCCGTGTGGACCCGGTCTAATCTAGGCATTCTAGGTACGTTTAGGCATTACTTAGCATAGTCATTTTCGGGTTGTTACATTATCCCCCCTTAGGAACATTCGTCCCCGAATGACACTTCTAATTATATAGCACAATGCCAGTCATATCATAACATAAGTAATTTACACAGTCAAGCAATATCAACAAAGAATAGAGGAGACAAGGAAACTTAGACTTAAGAGTAGGAAGTCTAACCTCAAGAACTGAAAAGATGAGGATAGAGGGATCTCATATCGGCCTCGGCCTCCCACGTTGCACCCTCAACCAGATGGTTCCTCCACAATACCTTCACTGTGGCAACCTCCTTGTTTCTCAGCCTCTTTACCTGTCGGTCTAAGATCTCAATAGGAACCTCCTCATACGACAAGTCTTCATCAACCCCCAAACCTTCAACAGGCAGAATCGATGTTGGATCACCAAGACACTTCTTTAACATAGACATGAAAACTGGATGAACAAAGCTAGCTCCGCAGGCAACGCCAACTCATAGGCCACCTCACCCACACGCTGTAGAATCTCGTATGGCCCAACGTACCTCAGACTCAACTTCCCCTTCCTGCCAAACCTCATCACCCCCTTCATGGGTGATATCTTCAAGTATACCTGGTCACCAACATCAAACTCTAAGGGCCGCTTCCTTATCTGCATAAGACTTCTGCCGACTGTAAGCAGTAGCCAACCTGTCCCTAATCACCCTGACCTTCTCTAAGGTCATGAATGATCTCTGGACCCAAAATGGATGACTCTCCAACCTCGAACCACCCAACTAGAGACCTACACCTCCTACCATACAGTGCCTCAAACGGTGCCATCCCAATGCTGGAGTGATAGCTGTTATTATACGAGAACTCTATCAAGGCAGATGGTCGTCCCAACTACCTCTGAAGTCAATCACACATGTCTCACATGTCTCCAATGTCTGAATAGTGCGCTCTGCCTGCCCATCTGTCTGAGGATGGAAGGCAGTAAGCTTTACCTGCGTGCCTAAGCTCTTCTGGAAGGATATCCAGAAATGCGAAGTGAACTAGCTCCCCTATCCGAAATGATAGACAAAGGAATCCCATGCCACCTCACAATCTCATCAATGTAGAGTCTCGCATAATCCTCGGCCCTATAAGTAGACTTCACAGGGATAAAGTGGGCAGACTTAGTCATCCTGTCCACAATAACCCATATGGAGTCATGCTGTCTCCTAGTACTCGGAAGACCAACCACGAAGTCCATGTTAATGGCCTCCCACTTCCAAGTCGAAACCTCAATCATCTGAGTGAGACCACGAGGCTTAAGGTGCTCCGCCTTAACCTGCTCACAATTAGGACACCTAGCCACATACTCAGCAATGTCGTTCTTCATGCCATCCCACCAGTAGATCTGCTTGAGGTCATGATACATATTGGTGGAACCTGGATGCATCAAATACCGGGAACCATGGGCCTCTGCAACAATCTTGGTCCGCAAATTATCCACATCTGTTACACACAACCTGTCCTGGTACCTAAGTATGCCGTCACCTTCCAAAGCAAAGGACTCATTCATCTTTATCAACACTGAGTCCTTCAACTCCATCAACACAGGATCAAGATGCTGGCCCTTCTTGACTTCAACTACCAGGGATGATTCAGAACTAGGATGAACTGAAACACCCACACTAGTAGAAGCCATCAACCGCACACCCATTATTGCCAGTCTGTGTACATCCTTCACCAACTCCTTCTTCCCATCATCAATGTGGGATGTACTCCCCATGCTCAACCTGCTCAAAGAATAAGCTACAACATTTGCCTTC
>JAJJBR010002688.1:0-22164 GCA_022817965.1 Solanum lycopersicoides
TTTATAGATGTTGATTGATATCTACATACATAAACATCAATTTTATTTGCGTTTCCCTGCAGATGCCATGAGGATTGCAACAGCTGCTATAAACATGATCAACATTCCTGCAAGAAGCGTATACGTTCTTCCTGATGATCTTCGATACTCTCCAAACAATATTACACCCCAAAATGTGCTCACGAGAGGCAATGCCTGAACGAATAAATTAATTATCAAAAACAAACGTTGAATAATTAATTAAACTATAACGGAATGGAAATGCACAAACCTGAACAGCATCTGCTGCTGCATATCCAGCAGCTTGACCTCCCATAAATTGAAGACCATTTCCAAAGCCACTCAAAAGTCCAGCTAAAAAAGCCCAACCTCTGCCATCCCAATCGTTCACGTAACACATCAACGATGATTTAGGTGCATTTAGTACAGGGCGGTACAAGAACGTGAAGTTCAGAATCATTGCCAGTAAAGAACTGGAAACTGAGAAGTAGAAAAACGCCGTATAGACACTCAAGAGAGGAACTCCATCTTTTAGAGTATGCCACTGATCATTTGTAGCCACATTGAATGCAGGGGAAAACAGAGAAAGACAAGCTCCACCAAAGAAGGTAATAGCTAGACCGATGTAAGTGCTCTTCCCAAAAACCTACAATTGACAATCTAACAGATTACGCGTGTGTGTACTAGATTAACAAATCAAATTAATTATACCTCAATCCCGAAGAGACTGAATTTTGATACCAATTAACAGAAATGGCAATTTGAGTAAGAATATCTAACCTTCATTGCCCTTTTGTTCTCAACTTCTATAAGGAACAGCGCAGTTCCGGCCTTTGCCTTTTCCTCACCATTCTCCAAGTCATTCATATCGACTGCAGAACGTCTATACATTAACTAAAAAGGTGAATACGAAATCCACCAATCTGATTAAAAAAAAGGGAGAAGACATGAACTTCAAAATGTTTCGGTAGCTAAAGTACCTGTTGTATTTGTTCGTGTAGAATCAGTAACATCTTTTGTCCTGCCAAAGATTTAACCAAACTATAATCAATCTCTCGCTATAAATCTTACATAAAAATGTGGTGTGAAATCTTCAACAGACTTTTCACATATCCTGCCCTCGAGGAGCTAGTGACTTCGAAAGAGAGGGGGAATATTGCACAAGAGATGTAAAACACGAAGTCTTCCCTCCCCGTCTGGAGAATTCAAAATTGCAATATGTTCTTGAATTGATGCATACCCGATCCCATTGTTAGAGTCATTTGAAAAATAATCAAGTTTTTCTTTGTTATCAGCTGCGTTGGATGCATGAACAGCCGAGCCTAGACAAACAGCAATCAAGAAACATCCAACGCCAGGAAAAAGAATCTCGGCTTTGTTGATTTTGTCATCAAGGTAATAATTCAACGTCGTTCCTGCCACAACCAAAGCAAGAACACACATCAAATTCCAACATAATATTGATATCAGTAAAATGTAAATGATCACTCGAGCTAATATGATACCTATAACAACTGTAATACTTGCAGTGATGACCTCGGTGACTGATAAGCCAACGAAAGCCCATGCATATTGAGTTGAAAGGTTTCCAAGACTGAGGACCACACCTCCAGCAATCGCAAACAAGACACTAGGCCAATTGTCCTGCACCTTTCATACATTAAGAAGTTATGTCAGCAAGGATCAGAATTCTAACTCTTCGATTTAATCTATCAGAAATACACATATTTGATCAATAGTGGAACATGGTTTTCATTGCTTCAGCTTCAACTATCTCTTGGAAACGCGAAAAAGTTACAACCATTAAGCCAGAAGAGTATAGTACATTAACTAGACTCTACGTTTAAGTCGAAAAAGTCCAACATGTGAAACTCCATACATTCCAAATGACAAACAATATCAACAACAACAACACAATTAGTTCAAGTCAGCTATACAATCACGTCCTAAAAGCTAGCTCAAACGGAACAGGATTGATCAAGCCTTATAAAGAGGTCGACCATACATTTCATTGACTACTGATATGAAACTTTTTCATTCTTTATTAGAATCATATGTTGTTCACTTTTAAATGAGTATGAGGCGCCTCAAACGCCTTCCACAACTCGCCACTAACCTGAGAAAGCTGAGTTAAAAAATTTGGCTGTTCCATTGAATTCGTTCCAATCTCACCAACAGTAAAAGCAATGAGCGTAGCAGCGACAAGATTGGTGATAGTATAGTCAAGATAAGTATGCTGAGGAAGACGACCTCGTCTTTCAAGTAAAGTAAGCAAAGCAGGCCATGTCCCCAAAAATAACAGAGAAAATAGCATACAAACTATAGCCCCTGCTTTACTCTCCACCAAATACATCTTCAAAAACACCCTTTCAGCCGAAACTTCAATAAACTTAGAAATGCTCCAACAATCCTAAACAAAACAAAGAAAATATTCAAGTATTGAACATATACAAATAACAACAAGTCAACAACAACATATTTACTGAAATCATATAAGTGGAGTTTTGGGAGAATAGAATGGTATACGCAAACTTTATCAACTACCTCCACGAGAGGTTATTTCCGAAAGACCTGAAGAAAAAGGAGACCGCATAGAAAAGATAGCAAATAACAAGGAAACAGTGCAAAGTCTACTAAAAGTGAGCTAAGATAACAACATAATAGTGCGATAATCAATGAACGATATACTATTGAACATATACATATAATAACATATTATGATAATATATATGGCACTATGTTAGTGTTACCTGGTCCATTTTGTTTGTGTCTCAGTCACCTCCAAGATTACCAATATGCAAATGAGTTTATATACCTAATGTAAAGGGGAATATGTGAAACAACCATGTTGTAGTTTACACTTGTCAAGTTTGTCTGGCAAACTATATATTATCATCATGAGGTGTCATAAAAGAAATCATCTTTCTGCAATGAAATAAGACGATCACTTAAAATTGTCCGTATATTTCACTTATTGCTTAGACTCTTCAAAATTATTGACAGATGTGTATCGAATACTCTAAATATAATACTTTCTTTTAGATGATCTGATACTGAGTATTTTTTTTAAATGATCTAATACGAATACATTAATATTTTGGAAAGTACGAGCAACATAGATAATTGGAATGGTCCTTAATCTGCAGTGCCTGCCTCTGTGATATATAATAGAGCTAAAAGGCAATAGACAAAATTGACTAAAAATAGCATAAGCTTTTATACCCTTTCATTTCCACATATAGTAGCACATATTTTTGACATAAAACATGAACATGTTCTTTAAAATAGCTTATGCTATAGTTTTTTAATTTTGATGTACACAAGTAATCACTTAAATTTGTATAAATTAAATAAGTAAATACACGTATTATATATGACATAATACACGCAGAATGCTAATAAGATGCAAAAATTGGCCACATAAGACTTCACATAGAACACATATGTCTATTTATTTAATTTTATATATATATATATATATATATATATATATATATATATATGGGATTATTTATATGTATCCAAAATTGAAGGAGATTCAAATTAAAAGACATACTTATTTATTAAAAAAAAATAATTAAAACATATAAGGCCTATGAGGAACACACCTGTAATTACTATATTATTATTATTATTATCTTTTTTATTCGATAGACGTGAATGAATCAAATACCTCAATCATATGGTTTCGTGTCATTTTCTTTATGACCAACTTGATGACCACAATTCAAAAATATTTATTTAAAAAATATATTTGCATCATTTAGTTTATTTTTATGATTTTGCCCAGTAAAATTTGCCAAATTATCATGTAGTACATTATATAGAATTTCATGTGTTTACCTGTTATACAAGCTTAAATATATACTTGTTCACACTTGAAGTCGGAGGGGGTAAAAGAAATGTTTATGTATTATCTCAAAAAAAAATAAAAATACAGCCTCTTTTCAAAGGGAAGGGCAGGGATCAGATTCTTCTACATAAAAAAAATTACTAACTATGGGAATCCAATTCCAACTTTTCAAAGCAACCATAATAAGATAGAAAGACCAGAAAAGAAGAAAGATAAAACTAAACATAAGATTCTTCTAAATATGGACTTTCCTATCTCCTCTTTTACTTTAGACCCTTGAGCATAAAAAGCTTATAGCCAAAAGGGCTAAAGTGAAAAAGATAGTGTTTTGGAGATGCATAGCTGCATTGCCGTCTATGCCAACGCTACTCGGTCCAATCCCAAAAGTTGGATTGTTTGCCCCAGGTGTAGTCACTATGCCTGTCCCCGTGCCAGTTCCTGGAGTTGTGGTGCCCGGTGGTGCAATCGTTGGTATTGTAGATCCTGGTGGTGCGATTGTTGGAGTTGTGGTTCCTGGAGGTGCGATTGTTGGGGTTGTGGTCCCCGGTGGTGCGATTGTAGGAGTTGTGGTTCCTGGTGGTGCGATTGTAGGAGTTGTTGTACCTCCACCAGTGTTGCTGGAACAAAATTGAAAATGAACATCACAAAACACGAATAACTTCAAGTAGTATCAAGTATTTTTTCTTATATGATCGAGAAATTCCTTAGGGTTAGTGGTGCAGGACTCGAAACTTGACATAGATAATGACCCCCCGGCTCATTACCCTTTTTCACTTCAATACCAACTTTTACTTGCATCGAAGATTCAAAACCGTAACATGAACTAATCCACACATCACGAGCTGCTCTCTTACCAGCTCTCCCGCCAAACAAACTATATATAAGTATAATAAGATAGAAACAAAAATCAGCACTAAGGTTTGTGGTTGCTAATTGCAAAGAAAGTAGGAATTAACTTAATTACCACTAACATGCCTTAATGTCATCATTAGGCTGCTAACTAGGGCGCGTAATGATGAATTAAAAGCCATCCAACACTGTCATTTCAAAGAATGAAATCATAACCTCTGTTTGAAAATTTTGGCAAGGGAAGGACAAATTGGCAACATCAATCTTACTTTGAATAAAAGTAACCAATTTGGAAAAAGTAACTGGCTAATTATCTGGCCATCTCGATCATTCATCGAGTTTGTATCTTGTCACTAATTACTAATAATTCCAGCTAGCTAAACTGTTAAAGCGTTAAGTTCTGCCTTGTAGTGGCAGAGCTAGATGCCCACGTATGAGTTTGACCGAATCAATGTACTAAAAAATTCACTAAATATACAAAAAAAACTAAACTAAACTGAGAATCTCAATTACTAATGCCTAATGTGCTATCTTAGAATTCACCGCCCATAAAGTTCAAATTCTGGTTCCGTCGTTGGTTACTTGAACATAATTTTACATACATTTCTAAGGTAACCATTAGCCAATTGTTCAAGATAATCCTAAAGACTTCACTTTTATTTCTTTGTTAACTTTTATCAAAACAAAAAGGATTTAGCATACATGTACATTTACTTCGGTGCTCGCAATATTATATTAAGATAATGCTTATACCCTTTAACTTGATCTGACCTCACATTTATGCTCCCCAACTTTAGGTGAACGCAAGTATCTTTAAACTTGTATCAAGTTGAACAAATAAACAAATGCGTCCCACTTAGGATCCTACATACATTATGTCGCGTAAGACTTATGTATATACTTGTTCCATTTTTACAAGTTTAAGTATGTGTTTGTGCATATCTCAGCTCGAAGGATATAAATATGAAATGAGACTAACTTATAAAACACATTTATGTATTATGCCTTTAAAAATAAGGAATGGGAACTCAAGATCTAAGTTATTTAATACAACTATAGAGAACAGAGAACATACCTTGGACTGGATTGATAGACACACCCAGAACTTGCAGCTATTGATTAAGAAAATAAAATCAGTAAAATCACATAAAGAATTTTTATTTTATTTTTTAAATTATTTTATTTTTCTTGAGAACTTACTAGTAGGTGGATTTGGGCTTGTAGTTGCAGTTCCAGTAAAATCACAGGTAGCACCAGCTGCACCTTTTCTTTGATAATAACTATTTACAGCATAATTGCAGTGATCTTTGATAGTGTTAGGGTTATAGCAAGGACCATTTTGAGTGATTCCTGTACAATCAGCTCCAGCTCCACAAGCATAATCTATATTCTTTTGAAGTTGTTGATCACTTACTCCATCTTTACAAATACAGTACAAACCACCTATAGTTGCACAACAAAAAAGAAAAGAATCAGCTCAAAAACAAACAAATTCGAAACTCATAAACTTTAAATTCTGACTTCGACACTGACATAATGGATTACTTACTTGAGTGAGTAGTGATGGCTAAGAAAAGTAGTGAAAATAGTAGAAAAGTGGTCATGGTAGTGGTAAAATTTTGGAAGAAAATTGTCAAGAAGAAAACAGAGAAAAGAAGAAGAAAAAAGTAGAAAGGTGAATAGAGTTGTGTAGACAACGCAAACAAGAATGACGGTGGAGATTTAGATGACAGTGTGAGGTGGAGAGCTAGATGTTAACCAACCATGTGCTCTAGTCTCTGGAGGATGGTCTTTTAAGATCTCGACTTTAAATTCTCAATTTTAAAATAATTCAATTTCAATACGAATATCAAATATTTAAGAAAAAACTAAAAATAATAATAATATCACAAAATAATGCTAATGGGACAAATACAAAAGAACTTCTATCCCAATTTATTAATTTGATGTGTTATAATATAAAATGAGTAATATTTTATGTTCATATTAAAAATGAAGTATTTATTTTTATTACTGTATCAAATTATGTTGATAATTTTTTTATTAAGAATTAATTAATTTTAAAATTTTTTGATCAAATAAAGAGTTTTGTTGGTTTTGTTTCCATTTCATTTTTTTTCCTGTTGTGTTCCTTTGTGCATTGAATGGGGGCAGAGTATGTCAGCATCATTCGACAATCATCTCACGACAAAAGTTATGGTCAGACAGAATGAACGCTTGGTGGTAGAATTCAAATATTTTTCATATTTTTAGCGTTGTGGTTAATTATATAAGGAAAGGCGGACGAGCAAATAATTTATGTATTATATATATATATATATATATATATATATATATATATATATATATATATATATATATATATTATGAAATAGAGTGAGAAATTAAAAAAATAAAATAGATACATGAAAAGGGAGGTGAGAGAGACAAATGAAATAGGAAAGAACCAAGTGAAAAACTTAAATACAGCTAAATTCACTTAAATATAATGTATTTAAAATAAATTAATCTCATATATTCAAGGTTTATATATCATCGAGATCAGTGGCGGAGCCATCTTATAATTATGTTCATTCGAACCTGAAAAATTATAGTATTATTTATATATGATTAAAATATTCATTTTCATATATATATTAGATGTTAAACTCTCTCTAACTACTTCGTGTGTGTATCTTTTTAGATTTTAAATTCACTTCTTGAAAATCTTAACTCCGTCGTTAATCGAGATACATATATCTAAACAAGGTAGATACATGTATCCAAAATCTAAACTCTAATAAAAAATTATAAATATTGAAAGCTCAAGTAAAAAAGAAAGTAATTTATTCCTAAATTAGTGAATTTGATGTCGTTTTGGTCTTCCTTTTTCTAACGAGCATGTGATTAAATCATTTATGATAAAACTTTACTATTTTCTATCTTTTCATACATAAAACTTTTTTTTCTATGAGGAAAACTTTACACAATTTTCCCACACAAATGTTAAAACCTACAACTTTCAAGTCTTTTACCTTCCTCCTATCACCCCATCGTCTTCTTCACACCCCACCCACCCCCTCTGCTGCATCACCACCCTCAAACCCAATCCAATTTGCTCCTCAACTCCATTCTCCAAACCCCATCAAACCAGTAAATGAATCTCACCTCCTAAGAGTTTCTACAATTCTCTACCAGCAACAGTACTCATCTGACCAGAAACTTCACAACAACCTCTGCAAAACACCATTTGACCTCACCCATGAGTTTTTCCTTCAAATATGTAACAAATTCCAGTATTCTTGGAGACCCATTTACAAATTCTATCAATTTACCAAGACCCAACCCCATTTCAACCACACACCCGTCACCTTCAACAAAATGCTAGATGTAATTGGAAAATCAAGAAACATTGACCTTTTCTGGGAAGTGATTCAAGAAATTGGAAGGTGTCAATTGGTCACCCCTAAGACTTATGTAGTTGGGGTGAAAACTCTGGCTTCAGCTAGGGAGTTGAAGAAATGTGTTGGAGTATTTCATTTGATGAATGAATATGGATATGGGTATAGTGTTGATGTATTGAATAAGGTAGTTGAGGCTCTTTGTAGATCTAAGCTTGTTGAGGAGGCTGAGCATGTTGTATTGAAGTTGAAAGATTGGGTAAAACCAAATGAGGTTACTTATAGATGGTTGATTTACGGGTTTTGTGATGTTGGTAATGTGATTGAAGCTTCAAAGATTTGGAATTTAATGGTGGATGAAGGTTTTGAACCTGACATTATGTCGATTGAGACTATGATTGAGATCCTTTTCAAGAATAATCGATATGTTGAAGCGTTGAAGGTTTTTCAATCTGTTAGAGTAAATAGGATGAGTGAATTAGGGATTTCAACTTATAGGTTGGTGATCAATTGGTTGTGCAAGAAAGGGAAGCTTGGAGAGAGTTACTTACTGTTTGAAGAAATGAAAAAGAGAGGGATTAAAGCGGATAATCTTACATTAGGATCGATAACGTATGGGCTTATGAGTAGAGGACGAGTTATGGAAGCGTATAGGGTTGTGGAAGGAATAGAGAAGCCTGATATAAGTGTTTATCATGGGATGATCAAGGGGTTGTTGAAATTGAAAAGAGCAAGTGAAGCAACTGAGGTATTTAGGGAGATGATTAAAAGGGGATGTGAGCCGATAATGCATACGTATGTTATGTTGTTACAAGGGCATTTAGGGAGGAGAGGGAGGAAAGGATCAGATCCTCTTGTGAATTTCGATACTATCTTCGTAGGAGGTTTGGTAAAGGCGGGGAAGACGTTGGAGGCAAACAAATATGCAGAGAGATTACTGTACAGGAAAGTTGGGGTGCCTAGGTTTGATTATAACAAGTTTTTGCATTATTATTCCAATGAGGAAGGGGTTGTTATGTTTGAGGTGATGAGCAACAAACTTAGAGAAGTTGGGCAATTCGATTTAGCTGATATATTTGCAAGGTATGGGGAGAGAATGGCAACTAGGGATAGGAGGAGAATTAGAACAACAGAGTCATGACTGCTATGACACCAAGTTATATTTCCAAACAAACAACAGTCAAATGATGCTTGCCTGTAATTGAAATTCACTGGCAGGGAGCTTCGAATTGGCCCATGTAAACCCCAGCTAGTGTCATATACCTCGCTCCCTTTCTTCTGGTAGTTGCACTTGGAACCTAATCTGCAGAATATACATAACTCAATAGGAAAAGGAGAGGGGAGGTAAGCGCGTACTTTGTTCTCAACTGGCTTGAGGAACAGTTTGGGGATAGTGGTTCATACCGGCAATCCAAGAACTTAGAATTTAGTGAATGGTGAAAGATGATGAAGAGATTCTGAACTGTCAAGCACTTCCCTCAAGACGTAGAAATATGGCAATGAAGACGTCCACTGAACTGTTAGTCACAAATCCAGGAATATCCATAAGAGTCTGTAGAGCTAAAAAAAAAGGTGTATCTTGGGAAGCCATTCATTATGATTGATTCTTACATTTTGTGACAAAAATCTCTTGCTTTGACAGAAGGTGATTCTTAGCTACACAATATTTAGTTACAAATTGAAAAAAATATGTTAATTAACTGAAAAAGGGAAAGAAAAGTAATGCTGAATGAATTGCTACATGAATCTTTTGTAAGGGGAAATTCTTCTTTCTCTGCTGTCTCTATTCCAGCAAACTACAGATTGCAAAAAATTATAATTCCGCCTTTGAGGCCACCTTATTATCCATCTAAAAGGATGTCAAGATTGAGACGTGGCCGTGCAGCTTGTGGCCTGGCAAGATAAAATATAAGTCTCACCACTACATACTAAACAGACATTTGCAGGGCAAACAAAATGCAGGATTAGAAGAGGGGGAAGAAGGAAAAAGCACGCGAGCACAGACACATACATGGGACAAGGAGTTGCTAATCATTGAATTGTGAATTCCACTTCAAGATTATCACTTTCTCACGAATGATTTTTGGCATACGAGTAGCCGTTGGTCACTTCCATCCTGGAGGTCAATCACTCTGGCTTCCCAGCGCATTTGTGTTGCTACCATCCGCACTCTCTCTATAGGGCCCAATTTATCAGAGAGAATAATCCATCCCTGTCAAATTCACATGTTAAAACATTCAAGGAATCAAGCAAACATGAGTAACACATTTTGCAGGTGTTTTCAGTCATCATATAGAACATGAAAGATAAGAGAGAATATCAAGCAATCAATGAACTACGCCTGAATCCCAAACCTCAAATAGAACAGGAAAGATAAGAGTATCAAGCAATCAATAACCTACGCCTGAATCCCAAACCTCAAAAGATGAAAACATAGATCATACGGACGACGCCGACCCAGGACCCCAACCCGACCCAGTATCTGACTTCCAATCTCAACTTGGGACTTGACTCCCGTCTCTTGACCAAAAACAAGACCTCACTCAGGACTTGACTTTCGACCCGACTCACGATCTAAACCCAACATGACTTCGACTCAGGACCATTTATTTTCTAGAAAAACATTTTCTAGGAGTACACGAAAATATTTTCCTTCATTCCAAACATACCCTAAAAGTAGAAAAAGAAGAAAAAAAATGTTTGTAATTTGGGTGTACTTATTTGTTTACATAATGAGAAGTATATTATCCATATAATCTGTTGGTTTACCCATTGTTTTTTCATATCAAAGATGTGCAGGTCGGATACTTTATCCATTTTCACCTGACTCATTTTTGACCCACTCATATCTGACTCGATCCTCCCATTTTCCACCCCTAAGCATATCTAAGAAAAGCAGGCTTATGTTTAAAGAAAGAGAAATGAAAAATGATCTACAAGTGCAGACTTCAAATACAATATTACCTCAGGCCGTAAGATACGGTCCATCTCAAAAAGCACTTCAACTATACTGCATCCTTGTGATTCAAGGTGCGAAAGGAGTCCACTACCATGGAGCAAATCGTATGTTCGTGGATATGTAGGAAAGGGTTCACACCTGGCCCAATATTAAGAACATTGGATATCAGTCTTTAACATAATTCTTCAAACTCATATGATTGAATCCAATATCAAGGGAAAAGCATGAGTAAATAAACAATGATAATATCCAGTGAGGATAAGGTCAAGCTTGTTATGTTGATTATGGCTCCGGGCTTTAACTTTTATCTTCAACTTATTCTCACTGGCCAAATACATTGCTTTATGGCAAAAAAGATTCATAAGGATAAAAAAGGTGCAATCACAATACAAACTATACTATGTTTATGAAGTCTTCAAAACCACACATTAAATTTGGAGATGGTTATTGTAAATTCAACATCAGGATCATTTGATAATATTACCATCCGTCTAATATGTTTCGGGGTCAGCCATTATAGCATTGTCTGATTTTACGATCCATCTAGTTGTAGATATCATTTAAGTGATTTATGATCACATACATTACAAGAAACACATATTGCTACTTGATTCACTAAGTTCTGTGATTTTCATCTCATAAATAATCTGCAACATGATCGCAGAATCCACAAACTTAAGATAGATCCAAAAGCGCATAAATCTCAGTGTCTACAGTATAATGGCTTACCAGTTATGCAAAACGCCAGCAAAGCCTCGATCAAGTATTAGAGGAAGTGTATTATGCACCCCAAGAGGCACAACATTCATCACCCAAACTGACTTTCCTGCCTCCAACAATGCAGCATTTAAACCCCCATAATGAGCATTCATGTCCAAGACATTCCGCACCATATTATACGGAGGCAATGGATCGTCATCACCTGGCCTCTTTGGATGGTCAGAGAAAATCAAGGGTGACAGCAAAGACCAATAGTTTCGCACAGCTGATTTCCAGAATTCTGAATCCTCAAAGAAATTGTCAGGATAAACTCCTGCCATAAAACAAAACACAGGCAATGATTGCATGTTAACAATAAAGAGCCAAATGGCAGGAAATTAGAGAATGATGGTAAAGTTGAACAAACCAATTTTATTTAGATAAACTTGCCATGAACTTTGAGCTCAGTTGAGTTCATAGAATCAGATCTGCTATGAATTGGAACCCATCGATCACTGCCTGTTCCAGATATACAATGTGCAAGTGGCTGGTAGTATAGTTGCATATCCTGTCCTTTACAAATTGGTATAGTATCCTGCTTGCTACATTAAAAGGCAAAAGCCAATTAGAGAAGGTAAACAACAACATACCCAGTGAACAATTAGAGAAGATCAGGTGGGCAAAAAACATAAAAATGATAACTATAACTTGAAAAAGAGTACAGAAATGGAAGACATCTGCATCAAAGTCTGAGCATGAAGGGAGAGCTTTTCCGTAACTTTTTAGCAGGATGTGGGAGGGGTAGAAGTAGGGTTTTTAAAAGTGAAAACAAGTACAATCAAATTTCTCTATAACAATCATTCGTTATAACAACATTTCACTATAACGGTCTGATTTATTTTTATTTTTTTGATGAAGTAGATTCATTTCAAGGCATCAAGAAGATGCAAGCTTTACAAGGATAGATCAGTTAAGCTCACAAAAAAGGATTTATAGCACGGTCTGATTTTCTCCAGAACTGATTTTTCATGTTATATTTTACATTCTCTATAACAATATTCTACCTACAACAACAATGAAATTCACTATAGCAATACACTTTTTGTAAATTACCCCTCTATAATAGCTATTCTCAAATATTGTGCAATAATGTTTTGTAAGATACACATATAAAATAAAATATTAAAATATTTGTGATAATCATCATTAATGTTATGCACATAGTAAATTTCAAGCACGAATATCAATCTAAAGAAAGCAAATTGCATTTAGACGGTGCCCATAAGTTATGGACATAACTTCACGAGGAAAGACTACTTCTGTTCGGCTTATTTACATTCATGCTCTTTCTAATTTTGCATACTTTTGTTTATAACAACTAAATAAGATCTAAACATCGAATTTCAGTATACATACATAAGTACACCCACTGTAGAAGTCATGAAACTTCCAAACAAACACTGTCACTATTGAGAGGTATGACAGTGTAAACAAAATGTGTATTAGTTCAAACCTGACCATGCACACATTAAAAATCCTAATACCTACGAATAATGTGTTTAAACCAAACATAATTTAGATCATCTTCCTGAGTCTAGTACACAGCGATTGATTTTAACTTCTATTTAAATGACTACTCTTCAACTTTTAGCTTTTTAACTGAATAAAATGAAATCAAAAGTACGTTAAAGGAAACGGGGAACAAAATATGGAGGGAATACATGGCATTGGCTTCTTTGGTAGTCTTACCCAGATGTGTAGCACCGGGAATCAACCGTTTTCTGCCAGATGAAAGTTTCGTCTTGCTGTTCCAAAAGAGACCAACAGAGTTTCTTAGTGAACTCTTCCAAAGGAGTAGACATGATTCCCTTCTTGGCACCGGTAGAACTACCCTGCTGCTGGGTTGTGGATGAGGTCAAAACAAAGTAACCTCCAGGCTTGAGTACACGGTCAATTTCAATAAGAAACAGCCCATCTGTTTTGTCAAATCATTATTAGTTTCATGCCACTTGTTCAGGTATAAATCCTCAGAAGTTCAGTAACCATACAGATGATTGTTGAGTGATCCAATAAAGAAGAATAGTAAACCACAAAAACTAGAACATGTTACTATCAGAAAAGGATGAGGGTGTCTAACTGTGAAGATTAATTCTGCTTCAGCTCAGCAATAAATCTTTTTAGGTGAGACAGGTCTGGGGGCTGGATTTAAAACCAGAACCAATAATTTATCAGCACTATCACCAAAAAGTTCAAGTGAGATTGGTCAAATCAACAAGATTTATTTTATTTTGGAGAAGATACTTTTTACTGTAAAGGAGTTTCATTGTAAAGTAGACAGTTTGGGTGATACCGTGGATTACTAGTTGTGAAGTACATCTACTCTCACAGCATGAAATAGACTAGGAAAATGAATTACATATCAAAATTAGGCAAATTGAGAATACTTAATGAAACAAAATCTTGATAAACACTGGTGGGAAATTAGTCGGGTCACATAAAACGATAATGAGAAATAAGTACGGGAAATACAGTTCCTGAAAGCAATGGCAATACCTTTGCTGTCCCAAATGACTCCACACTGAGCACAATGAACCATGTCATAGGACAATGATGGAAATGGTAGCTGTTTTGAAATAAAGTTTCCGAGGACTGCAGGAAGGCCTCTCTCAAGTGCTACCTGAACATGGCTACCAGATGACCCATAAGCTGCCACACAAAGAGCCATCAAGTTCAGCGAGAGTAGGTGGGCACTGAAGCTACCAAAGCCACAACCAATATCTAGTACAGTATGCACCTGTTATTCAGTAAATAAAAATCTTATATTCTACAAGTAGAATTATGGTTCTGCATCATAGTTCCAACAATATGAAACCGATAGCATTCTAGAAGCACGATTCATCAGAAACCAGCAATGACCCAAACAAGTAGCTTATGGGAAGATGAACAAAAGATTACTTACACCAGCTTGAAGGAATTCTGTGTCACTTCCCAGCCCAATCATCTCTGCAATTTGGTGAGAGTAATCTTTGACATCATCAACCATCATCCCATCTTGTGAATGGAAAGCAATTTGATTTTCTTCTAGTAACATTAGCCTGGAGAAACGAAAGGTTACAATAAGGTAGAGGGAAAGCTGTCACCTTACATAAAGACTTCAAGATTATTCCTACAAATGAATTACCCCAAAAGAGCTCGGAAACTCAAAATGCAGGCCTTCGTCCTTCAAGCATGTTATACACAACAGTTTGACATGTTAAGATCATTGACAGGATCATTTAATTTACTTTACCTTTTCATAATGCTCCCAGAAGATAGGAACTGATCTTTGGTTAGCTTCACATTTCCACTCCATATAACATCCCTTCCTGCTGGCCAAGACAATGGAATCTTATAGTCCTTAGGTGGACGAATCAGACAATATTGATGTTCTCGTGATAACTCACAATGCCGATCTAACTCCTCGCCATCTTTAAGCCCAGCTAGAATATTTGCAGACACATTGTAGCAAGGCACATAATTTTCTCTTTCCTTACCACAAACACCAACATCCTTTATCTGATTTTCTCCCACAGCAAGGCTTTTTAGCTCTAAATAATCGCTTCTTGCTTGCTCCTTTAGCTTTCTGTAATTCGTGTATATATCATTCTTCACAGAGGAAGTGACTGAATTAAAGGTACTTGAGGATGATCCTAGCAATGCTATTACCACCAAGACACTGACAAGAAACAAGAGTAACCAGTTGGATGGTGATCTCGACCTGAAATTTTTTGATAAATTTTTAAGCAAAGGGCTTTTCATCTCCAATTTATGTAACCTCAACAAAGTTAAAGTTGAGAAGATCACTATGTGCTAGCTATTTGCTTCAACCTCAACCTCCAAGAGCTATGAAAATTATAAGCTGTCATCCGATATCATCACCCACATATATCACACAAAATTCGAACAATTTCAACTAGCATTGGTTAGAACTCAACCTAACTCCCTTAGGAGAATGGAACTCCAAAATCATACCAAACCACCAATCAGATAATCAAGATCACAATCAACACAATCTGGATCCTGTTAGTTTCCAATTGGAAACTAAAACAAAAAGTTTAGGTCAACCATAACTCCTCCCTTAAGATAATGATGCATCAATTACCCCTCAAAATATATCAGAAAAGTCCTCTAAAACACAACTGCACTGAAAAATACCAATTCCAAAACAACTCTAGCTATATCCTGAAATACAAAGTAATCAAAATCCAGCAACTACACGGACACATCAACCTGCAAAAAAACACCAAAGCTAAAATCAATAAAAATAGGAAAATTAGCATAATTGATATTCCAATTTTAACAATTCAAGCAGAAACTAGCATCCTAAGCAAAATTGATATTCCAATTTTAACAATTCAAGCAGAAACTAGCATCCTAAGCACAATTGATATTCCAATTTTAACAATTCAAGCAGAAAGTCCTCAAACACAGATTAAAACACAAAATTTCCAACTAAGATGGATGTAAATAGACCCTCCCACCCCAATTCCCAAAAATAAAAAATGAATCACAATTTATATTCCAACTTTCAGCAGCCTTTCCAGCAGAAAATGGTCTCAAATGCATATCAAAAACACAGAATCCACCAAAGATCAATAAAAATAAGCAGCTGAAACAAACATCCTACTCATAATTGATTCAAAATTTCCGTGTGGGAGATAACAAAATCTCAAACACAGATCAGATCCAAATCAAGCAGCACACTAAAACAAAATCACATTATAAACAGTTGATTACTAACAAAGCGAGAGACGAATCTATACCTTTGCAGCAGATTCAACTAAACGCATTGCTTCTCACGGTTCAAATCACGTAAACTCTACAAAAACAAATATACATATACAATTATCATATCATTTTATATTAATTAATATATATTATTAAAAGTAGAATTTTTTTACTTAAAAGTTAAATTATATTTCTCGAAAGAATTAATTCACGAAATTCTAAAATTAAGTTTGTAGACATCTTAATATGTCATAGGTATTTAGATTTTAATTAGAAATTTTATATATCCCAATTTTGACCAATTCGATTCTCATATATTATGTATGTCATTTTCAAATGACTTTTTATAATTTACTTGTGATTATATATATCAAAAAGTTATTTTCAAAATCACTTTGCATTAATACATAAACTTTGTTATTCCGATGTATAATTGTTGATGAATGATTATTTGGGGATGTAATTATATTGCTCATAACAATCACTTTATGTTAATGCATATACTTAGTTATTCTCATGTATAATTGTTGATTGATGATTGCCGATGAATGTTATTGTTCATCGCATATGCAACAACAAAAAAAAAGTAAATCTATTTATGTTTTTGTTAGTTATTGAGGAAGTTCCTCTATTCTCTTAATCTAGAATTGTTTTCTCTCTTGAATTTTTGTTGTTTTAAAGTTTTAAAATTAATTAGCCATTTTGTTATTTTTATTCTACTCTATTTCATTTTGTTTTTGAATATTCGTGGGATGGACATAATGTATATCTGAAGTTGTATAATTTATTGTGATATTTTATAATAATGTAAATATTGATAAATTTTTATATATTCTCCTAAAATATTACATGACATCTTCATAACTAATAAATCATGTGAAATCTACGTATCAAAATGATACAATGTTTCAAAACTTTTTGATATAATTGTCAGACTGTTAAGCTTTAATTTGGTGTTGCACTCCTTCTCTTTTGATTACTTAATTTTATGAATAATTATTTATACATATTGTAATTGTATTTAAATCACTTAAAAATATTTATATAAAGTAGCGTGAAATACACACATATTTTCTTCTCTATTTTCTATTATGAACTCCTTTTTTTTAATTATATAGAAATCTTATAGTAATTACAAGGGATAAACGTAAAATGTGTGTTTTAAAAAACTAGTATAATATACGATTGCAGATGTTCTCAACTCATTAACTCTAAAATCTTCACCAATCCTCTGCTCTTAACGAGAGGTCTCAACTTATTCTAGTTTGTTTCATCTTATGTGGGCAAATTAGATAATTGAAGCTCAATATAAATACGAACAAACAAAAAAACTTAAAATTTGAAATTACAATGGAACTAAACTAATGATTTGGATTGTTGATGTTATCAGTTGAGCAACAATGCGAGGAAAAGTGTGAGTTGGTTGGTGTAATTTCGTTATATATACGTATAGATAGAAGAGTTCCAAAAAGCAAGATTCGCCATTGATGCTTTATTTAGTCTGTTATTCCGTTATATTTAGTCTGTCTTTATTAATAATTTAAAAAAAATAAAAAGTCTCAAAATTAATGCGTAAAAGTAGATTGAGGAAAGACTGAAAGTCATATCTTATTAATTCTAATGAGATAATAAGTATCGATAACTGATTTCTCGATAGCAATTAGATTATGTTAATGGACGTGAATTAGATAAAAATCATATGCAAGGTAAATATGTTATAGTGATTGAACATGAGGCAACACAACGAGTTGAAAAATTCAGTAATGAGTCTCTACTCAACATGGGAGTAAAAGACAAACAACTACAAGTTAGTGATAGTATTACTTTTCTATGAGGAAGGTGACGAAGATGATTGGTTGAATCATTGTTTTGTGGATGCAACTAAGGATGCAAATATTTCTCCTATCAATGCAATAACAAAAAGAAGTATGGAAGAAAGAATAGTTGGTATGACAAGCTGAATGAGAGTTTATTTCAAGACACCTATTGATGTAACGAGCAAAACAAAATGATATGATAGTATCAACAAATTCAACAAGATCAAAAATTTCAAGAAGTGATGAACTATCAAGAAGAAGAAGACAAAATAAAAATAATTTAGGTTACGTTAGATGACAATCAATTATTTTTAATTCATGCATCTTTAAAAGGAAGTTTGAGGTCGATAAATCAACCTTATTCATGGTTGTTATATTTTTACACTATTTAAGTATCCTCAATTGTAACATCATCATAGAGTGTATTACAAACTCTGTAGTGATCACAAAATATCTAGTCTCTATAGCTCTTATTTTCTCCATGCTTGTTAGTTAGTAGAAGTTTTTTACCTTATTAGGATTGGTAAGGTAAGGTCTAGCCACTCGTTACGTGTACTTATCCCTGATGAGATTTTTTTTATTTCTAGTAAAAGAGCGCTAGATACTCTATCTAGAGGTAAATTTGCCAAAAAAAAATAATGGGTTGGATTATCGACCTCAAATTTCATTTTATGTATGTATGAACTAAAAAAGATAGCTTATCCATCTAAAGTAATTTGAAATACTTTCTTGTTTTTTTCTTCACATTTGTCCAATAACACTTGATAATTTATTACTTATTCTTGAATTTATTAGATTTTGCTGAAGTTGTTAATATCGTCATATGATTCTTCTTTATCAATCGCATTAGTAGATGCCTTAAAATAATTTTATAAATATCTTTTAACGTTTATAGCCAGAGTCTAAACAAAATATATAATATAACATATAATGGAAAATTAATTTCAAAAGAACTTGATCATTTTAGTAAAATGTAATTATAAATAAGGTTAAAGATGCGAACTAAATAATTCCTCTCATTTCCTTCCCTCTTTTATAACTTCACCCAAGGAGGAAGGAGGATAATATTATTCTCACTTAGTCTTCGGTATGATTCGAACCTTCAACCTATTAGTTGGTGGTAAAGATGTTCAAGGTCTCACTTTTCTTGGGAACATAATTATTTCAAATTTCAAATTCTCCAAAAAAAATTAAAGAAGATTTGTGATCAATTTTTAGAAATGTAAAACTTGAGTAATAAGCATATATTTTAGAAAAACAGTTCCATTATTTCAAATTTTACAAAATAAGACTCATGTTTGACATGAAGAGATTGTTCGTATCATATAAAATATAAAATGATTTTATTAAAGAATAATTATTACTACTTTGAGTGTTGACTAGGAGTTTTTTGTAACATTATATACGCTTGAATGATTGTAATCGTAAATATTTTATTTATAAAAAGAATAGGAAGATATATGATTTAATAATGTGGTACCTTAGAATTTCTATTATCTTTGCTCATTTGTTAAGATGGTACAAGAATAAAGAATTTTGATAATTTTAATAACTTGTGAGATTTTCTTTATATATATATAAAAATATTGATAACTAATATAAAAGGAAGAAATACTATTTAACTTGGTGTACCAATAATCTAGAGTAATACACTTTATTAATGACTTAATGCAGGTGAAAGATACTTCCTGTTCACTATCTTCCACACAAAATTATCTACAGATAAAAAATAAAGTTGACCAAGTAAAATAAGAGTTGGGAGAAAATAATCCAAGAAAACAAATACAAAGCATGTAAAGTTAAGGGTCAAAATAAATTTTCTAATGTGTTAGGAAGACACAAATTAGGAGGAAGATAAATTTAAAAAAAGAAGGCTTAAGATATAATCAGTCCCTTAAATTTGTCAAAACATTTCATTTAGACATTTAAATTAAATCACATTTAAATTGAATACCTCAATTCTTAATAAAATATTCTAATTACACACTTTAAAACTCAAATTTTGAATTAATTTTTTGCCTGTATTCTCATTTGTCTATTAGATACTTAAGTTAATCACATAAAATAAATTATTTTCTTAAATTTTATACCCCGACATTTTTACTTGAAATTGATGCGTATGATTAAAGTAAATGACTTATTTTGTATAATTAATTTAATTTATATGAGAAATTATATTGTGTTTCTTTTCGAATTTAAATAAATATCTTTTTATAAATTAAAGTGTTCAATTAAAGCACGACTAAATTTGAACGTCTAAATGAAATATTCTAATAAATTGAATGGGTTGACCATGTATAATTATATTAATCCTGAAAAAAAAAGAACAATAAAGCCTTCAGATTTGGAACCATTTATGATTGTGTGACCATAGGAGCATAGACAAATGAGGAATGTTTTTATACAGATTTCAGAATATAAGAATTAATTTCCAATATCCAAAAATAGAAAAAATGTATACACTCTTTTAATTTTCTCAATCTTCAATCCTCAAACAATAAATTAGCTATCAGATCTTGACCATATACTTAGAAAAAATGAATTTTTTTTGCTAGTCTTATGGTCATTAAAGATTTAAAATCACTTTTTTTTTTTAAAAAAAAATTCTTAAAGAGTGAGAGAAGGGGGTTTTGTGGTTTTGTTTGGGAGGAAAGAGTCTTTAGATTTCTGTTGTGATTTGTTTTTTTTTTTAAGTCCCAAATATTTTGCTAGTCTTATGGTCATTAAAGATTGAATTTTTCATAAAGGATTGTTGAAATTTTGTACATTTAATATCTGGTTTGTCTTAGTGAGTGAGTGAGTGATTACATTGATATGGGAATTGAAAGAGTCTCCTTTTATTGTGGGTCTGATCATTTACTTCCCAAAAACATGTATCATTTTTATTTATTTGAGAGATTAGCTAATATAATGCAATAGCCAAGAAGAGTCTTGGTGATCTGTATCTAAAGCTTTTTTTCCTCTTTTTCTTTGATATGGGGGTGGTTTGAACTTGAAATGTTGTGTTTACGCGGTGAATTTGTTTGATATTCGAGTTGTTGTTGTTGTTGTTGTACAAAGTTGTTCGATGGAAGAAGATCAAGATTTGAAGTACTTTTGTAAGTTGTGTGACAAGAAGTATCCATGTGGGAAGTCATTTGGTGGTCACATGAGGTCTCATGTACTAGCAAAGGAAAAGGTTGAGTTTAGACCGAAAAAGTTGCAATCTTGGATTGATGGTGGAAAGAATAGTAGCAAGAAAGATCATAAATCACAGTTTGAGTTGAGTGAACATTCTGGTTATGGTCTTAGAGACAATCCCAAGAAAACTTGGAGGGCTTCGGATTCGAGGTCTCCTTTGTTGCCTCAGGAGAATGTTTGTCAGCAATGTGGTAAGGTGTTTCAATCGTTGAAAGCTTGTGTGGTCATATGGCGTGTCACTCTGGAAAAGACAGGGGAGGGTCGAAAGATGATCACTCGTGGACTAGTGAAAACAAGAATCTGTTGATGGACAGCAACTCGGATACTGAAGCAGATGAGCCAAAGCTGAAGAGCAGATCAAATACTAAAAGGTACAATAGACTTGTAGCTAAGCCTTCCTCTTTTTGCTTAGTTAACAATAGAAGTGTTTCGTCATCTGTTTCTGAGATTGATGAGCAAGATCAAGAGGAAGTAGCTAAGTGTTTGATGATGTTGTCGATGGATTCTGGATTTGGAATGGTGTCAATTCAGTTGTTGAGTCTTCTGACAACAATTCTGTTATTTTGGAGACGAAATCATCATCTTCGACATGAAAGTAGCTAAAAAGGAGTGTCTAAAGCCTGCTGACAATGTAGATGAAACACATCGAAGGTGTAAAAA
>JAJJBR010002689.1:0-26249 GCA_022817965.1 Solanum lycopersicoides
ACCTTTTCAAATAGTTTAGGGGCATATTTGACCCTTTTCCCATTATTAAAAATTAAAAATTAATGTGACATGTCAATTTTCAATTAGAAGAACATGAGACTTTATGGTGTTAAGTATTTCTTAAAAAATGTTAGTTGATTAATTTTTTAATCGTATCGATACGACATGAGTATTAGTGTGGGTGTATATTTTCAAATAAAAATTATAAATGATTTTTATTTTTATTTTACATAGTTTAAAATATTTTGATCATTTTTTCTTGAAAATAATAATTGGAAATAAATAATCAATCCGATTAGAGTAATATTATGGTACAATTTATTCTTTAGCATATGTATATGTGTGTAAAAATTATGTACTACAAAATTACAAATGTACCAATGGAAAATAATCAATTATGTACTAGATCTAGTACTAATGTTAGATACACGAGATAATATGAAATATCTTAAAGTAAAATTCCAAAAAGTAATTTACATTATATTTAATTAACAATATAAATTGATTCTCATATAAATAATATAACATCAAATATAATTTCAAAACTTAAAACTTTAGAATAATTTAAACCAAACAACCTGGTAGAATTTAAAGGTGTCTATTTCGACCTGTGGCAGGGCAATAAATGTAAATTAGGAGAAATATAAGGGCATTAGCTTAAAGGAAACACAAGTTTTCTCTTTCTGCCGCGTGCCCCCTTATATTATATACTCCTTTGATTCTATTTTATATGTTATCTTCTTACTTTGCATTTGCATTAACAAATTTTGAAATTCATGTTTTGAATTAATAAATATGAATTAGTTTATTTTGATTCAGTAACCAATGAAGATGAACTATTTATTATATATTTTTAAGGCTAATATTTCACCAGAGTAAAAAAATAAAAAATATAATAATTTATACATTAATTTTAGAGAATAACAAATATTATAAATCAATTATTTATAAAAAAAAATGACATATATATTTTAACGTACAAAATAATTAAATTTTTTAGAGTTCAAAATAAATGTTTTTGAATTATTTTATATTTATTTTTACAAATTCTTTTTTTTTTATCTTTTCTTGTGATTTGACCCCAAAAATTAACCCATTGGCTCTCACGTCCGCTCCTTCTCTCTCCTTTTATCATAGGCGGACTCCAAATTGCTTATTTAGATGCTACATAATGTACGTTTTGAAATCCGCGACACCTCAACTATTACCCACCCAACCGGTAACATTCAACCGGCCAAACCCGTCCCCACACCTTCACTTTCAAATATAACTTCAATTTAGCGTTCATTTCAAAATCATTTCATTTTAATTTCAATTTCATTTACATTTGCATTTGCATTTTTAATTTCTATTTCCCCCTCTCTCCCCCTTCTTCTCAACACATCTTCATCTTTCTCACTCTACATCTTTCTCTCTCTACATTTTTCCAATGGTGTGCTTATATATATAGAGATTCACTTCTACATATATGTATAGATTGCAAAAATGCTGATTTTGAAGTTCCAATGGAGATTGTTATGGTTATTGAAGCGTTTAGTGTAAGTAGATTCTGCGATTTCTCTTCTTCGTCTGCTGCTGCTACTGGTGTGTTCTCAACTTCGAAGGAGTGTTGAAGAAGAAATCTGTTTCGAGGCTTTGTTGTTGTGGATCTGGTTAAGCAACTATAGCTGTTGGATTTTTGCTTGATTTCTGGTAAGAATGATCGAGATCGAATTTTTGAATAGTAGTTTAGTTTTATTTATACTCACTGTTGTATTTGCTGACTGTGGTTGACTACTATACACGTGATTTTATATTAGTAGATTGAGTTTTATAGCTTAAGTTTTCTTGTTTAAATTGGCTGATATGTTGATCTATATGTTTCCATGTATGTTTTGTGGCGATTTGTTCTGTAAAGATGCGATTTTTTAAGGGATGACTCTACTTTTGAATATATTTGGAGATGCGATTCTCTTTGATATAGCTATCATTTTCTTTTTGTCTCTATAACTAATATTTGGTGTGTGAAGGTTATTTTTTGTGCTGCTGATGAACTGAGTCAATGAAAAACAATAGATCAGTTGATATATTTTGTATATAAATAATTTTTATTTCAGGTTGGACAGAGTTGACATGATCATTCTTCCTTAGCTTACATTAATCATTATCAATCTGATAAGGCAATGAAATATTTGCAGAATAAACTTTGCTACTTCATGGCAAAAGAGAACACAGTTTGAAATTTTATTTTTTATTTTCATGGTTGAATTCACAGTTTTTAATGTTTTACAACTTTTGTGCCTATTCAAGTGAAAAAGATGAGATATTACCAGAAAAGAAACTGAATCAGGGATTATAATTAAATGTAATACTTAAGGTATGTTAAAAGGCAAATATTAGAATGAAAGTGAACCCCTGTTAGTTGATATTTTATAAAAAATAACAACTTTATGTGTTCAAAATTAATAGAGACTTCTTATTTTATAGAGTTAAACAAATTTATTAGTAAAAGTATGAATTTAATGTGACATGGAATGCTCACAAGAAAATTACCTCTATATATGTCTGTACCATATAAATTTCTTCAGTCTACCTTTCTATCATGTAGTGTCTATCTGTTTACGAGATTTGTGTATTTTCATTAGTTTTTGGGAAGGTTAGGTGAGTTTAGTTGTACCTAATATGACTATTTTCTTGTTTTTAGAGATATATTTTCTCCCCCCTCAGCTCTCCCTACTGATTCCTGTCCCTTTTATTTGTGGGCAGTTTAATAATTTTCTATTGGGTTTTGGGAAGATTCTGAGTTTTTGATATTGTCAGTCTGGTGTATTGTTGAATTAGATTTGTTCTATTCTATTTCATTCAATTTTATTGATCTGTATTTGACAAACATTTAATTCTAGAAAGATGGTGCTTGGAAATTTTTACTAGATATGGTGCTGTATTCTTCTTTTAATTTCTTGATTTTTGACTTGCAGTTGACTGAAGCATGTGCACTGGCCCAGAAAGACCCAACCAATCTGTTACTGATTCTACATCTAGTATGAAGGGTATTACTAAACTCATTGTTGAGACTGAAGATTCTTTTTCTAGTTTGCTTGAACTTGCTGCAAACAACGATCTTGAAGGTTTTAAAAGATCTGTTGAGCTCGATGCTTCTGCTGTTGATGAGGTGGGGCTGTGGTTGGTTCGCAAGAAAGGTGCAAAGCAGATTGTTAATGAGGAAAGGACTCCTTTAATGGTAGCTGCCACTTATGGAAGTTTAGATGTTTTGAAGTTGATTATCTCTAATCCTGTGGTTGATGTTAACCGTGCTTGTGGTCCAAACAAGTGCACTGCTCTTCACTGTGCAGCCTCTAGTGGTTCTGTCAATGTTATTGATGCAGTCAAGTTGCTACTCTCAGCTGGTGGTGATCCTAATGTTGAGGATGCAAACGGCCAGCGGCCAGCTGATGTGATTGTTGTTCCACCAAAGCTTCCTGGTACTAGAGCTTCTATTGAAAAACTGCTTCTGAACAATTCATCTGATGGCTCAGTTGGTGACTGCAAATTGACAGTATCCGTGGCTACTTCAGATGCATCCTCTCCCATTCTCTCCTCATCACCAGAAAATGGATCTCCTTGTTCATCATTGGAGTCCTCGTCTTCCCCTATGGCATCGAAGTTCAGTGACATCCCTGCTCATTCCGCACGAGAGAAAAAAGAGTATCCAATAGATCCGTCTCTCCCTGATATCCAGAACAGTATATATTCAACGGATGAGTTTCGCATGTTCTCTTTTAAGGTCCGGCCATGTTCTAGGGCCTATTCACATGACTGGACAGAGTGCCCATTTGTCCACCCTGGAGAGAACGCTCGTAGAAGAGATCCAAGGAAGTACCACTATAGCTGTGTGCCTTGTCCTGAATTTCGCAAGGGGGCATGCCGACGCGGTGATATGTGCGAATATGCTCATGGGGTGTTTGAGTGCTGGCTACATCCTGCTCAGTATCGTACCCGCCTGTGCAAGGATGGTACAAGCTGTGCTAGACGAATCTGCTTTTTTGCCCATACTACGGAGGAGCTTAGGCCCTTGTATGTCTCTACTGGATCTGCAGTCCCATCTCCTCGGTCAGCTGCTTCTGCAGCTAGTGTGATGGACATGGCTGCAGCGCTGAACCTTTTTCCTGGTTCACCCTCAGCACACTGTGTGATGTCTCCTTCTGCATTTAATCAACCCATGTCCCCCACTGCCAATGGAATGTCTCATCCATCTGCACCATGGCCTCAACCAAATGTCCCAACTCTTCATCTACCTGGAAGCAATCTGCAGTCTAGCCGTCTGAGGTCTTCCCTTAGTGCACGAGACATTCCGCCTGAGGATTTTAACATGTTGCAGGATTTTGATGCCCAGCAACTTGTTCTCAATGACATGGCTTGCTATTCACAGCCACGTCCTAATTCTGCCACTCTGAACCGATCTGGTCGGTCTAAGACACTAACTCCTTCAAATCTTGAAGAGCTTTTTACTGCTGAGATGAACTCTTCTCCACGATATTCTGATCAGGCAGCGGCTTGTGGTGTTTTTTCGCCATCACATAAGTCGGCTTACTTTAATCAGTTCCAACACCAACAGAACATGCTTTCACCCATTAATACTAACGTTTTTCCCCCTAAAAACATTGAGCACCCTCTTTTGCAGGCTTCTTTTGGTGTTTCCTCACCTGGAAGGATGTCCCCAAGAAGCATGGAGCCCATTTCCCCTATGAGTGCCCGCCTTTCAGCATTTGCTCAGCGTGAGAAGCAGCAGCAACAGCTGCGAAGCCTCAGCTCCCGTGATCTTGGATCCAATAATGCTCCCGTTGTTGGATCCCCAGTAGGTAACTCTTGGTCGAATTGGGGTTCTCCCAATGAGAAGGTTGACTGGTCTGTGAATGGAAGTGGACTTCGACACCTGCCCAGATCATCTTCTATTGAGCAGCTCAACACTGGAGAAGAGCCTGACCTATCATGGGTGCAATCTCTTGTTAAGGAATCTCCAACCGAGATAAAAGAGAAGCAGGCCGCTCCTAATTCCGTTGCTGCACCATCCGGTGAGAGTTTGAAAAACAGTTCCCAAATTGATTCAGTTGATAATTCCGTTTTAGGAGCTTGGCTCGAGCAGATGCAACTTGATCAGCTTGTCGCCTAGCGAGATAAGACACTATTAACTCATTTTCGTGTTTAGCCAAACAAATCAAATTGATAGGGGTAGTATATATTGTTTTTATGGTACAAACTTTTTGTTGATGGAGGGAAGGTAATTTGAGAAAAACAGCAAGGGAGAACAAATCTAGGTGGAACTTTCCATAATGTTTCTATTCAATTCTTCTAATTGTTTATTTGTTTACAAGCAACCGTTTTTAAGTTGCCTGGGCTGTATTAAAGTAAACCTAGTCCAGGTTTATTGAGATCATCTTTTTGTTACTCCCAAATATTTTGTAATGTTCCTGATGTGAAGAATGTTTACTACTATTATTTCATTTTTAATAAAAGTATTGCATGATTTATATTAGTGTCCACTCACTCAATAAAGAATGGTTTCTTAGATTGTGGAGTAAATGCAGTGGGTAGGGTCCAGCAGGTTTGGATGGTGATTGGTATCTGAGGATAACATAGGTTTTATCTTGAGATAGTGATGGATGGTGACAAAGTTAGAAAATTTGGGCAAAGACTTTGAATATATAGGTTAAAATAGTAAATGATGGGAGGCCCACTCATTTTGTCATCCAATGATAAATAGTGGGTGAAGTTGGGCAGATTTGTTTAATTATATATGTTGGATTTTTGATAGTGAAATGTGGGGACAAAAACAATTTTTATAATTTGAAAGAAGTAATGACATTATTCTATAGTATAGTAGTCCTACAAAAAACAGGTTAAATGGGTTCGCCACGTCTTAAAAATCTTCTTTGATGCTATATGGCACGAATTTCTCCTAGTTTTACCTTTCTTAAATATTATTACTAGTATTTCATATCATTCGTCTGATATGAATTTGCAAGGATTTTTATCTTGTTCGGTACAAGTTTTTTAAAGTAAAAATAAGTAACTCTCTTAACGTAAAATTTTGTTGATTCTGAAACTAAATTTGTGAGTTATAAACTTCAAGTGGTAAAATCTTAACACAAATTTGTGAAAGGATGAGAGCTGAAGTCTCAAAGTCTTATCTGAAGTCTCCATTGTATCTGAGTTTTTAATAATAAGGTAGACCTGCGTTTGTCTAAAATTTTTGTCTATAGGTATCTAGGCTTTTCTCCACAAAATTCACGGCATCATCCTCTCGTTCAAAAGTTGCCCTTTTGATTTCGACTTTTATTTTGGTGGTTCTTTTAAAATTTTAACTCAATTTTATTGCCTTTTGACTCCGTATTCCTATTTTTGTGATTACTTCAAAAGTTCTTTGGTTTAATTTTATTCTACTTTGATTTTCTATGCATGTAACTTCTCCTTTGTGGACAAAAAAATCATGATGTTTTCAATTATATACCATGTATTTAGCTGAACATGGGTCCACTTGCATTTTCATTCATATGTGTCAGCCTTTTTCCTTTTATTCTTTCTATGAGTATGAGTTTTGTAGGTGCGACTTCAATAGTTTTTTGGCACTTCATTTTATTTTGTTCTTTCTATTTGATTATTATAGGGAGTTTCAACAGGTATTATAAAAAATCACTTTAAGATTATATATGTGTCACACAAATTGAGACAAAAGAAATAATATATAAATAGTGGAGCATAAATTACAACTATTAACAATCTAAAAAATACTTAAAACACGTAAAAAGACTTCAATTATTTCTCAAAATCTCATTTGTGTAACGTAAATGGAGCCGCGAGAATAAAATAATATTATTTAAGAATGCGTAAAAGAATACTATAAATTACAATATTAATAACTTAAAAGATTTATCTATTATAGTAAAAATTAACAGACTCTCCAAATTGTATCTATATCATAGAAATTAAAATAACTAAATAACGTTGAGCCTATGCTAGCGCGAGTTTGGTATCTAGTTTAGTCACATAGGTGCTCTAGCAGTTTTATGACTTGGCTTCTGTAAAAAATTGAGATATGTAAAAAATAAAAATTTCACTCTTAATATCTCTTAGTTACACCTCTTAAATATAGTTTTCCTTCCTCTCCTATATAGTGCATTACTTAGTTATTATTGTATTGTTGGAGGTCCTGCTTTTATTGCATATATATAGATAAATTGATATAAAATATAGAAGATATTCTACATTTGATGTATTTAGTTGGAGTATTATATTAATTTAACATTTTAATTATAGAGTGACAGTTTCACGAAACTTTGAGATTCTCAACATTTGTAGATCACACTTGAGTTTTTAAGAAGAGAAGAATAGAAAACTTAAAAAACTCGTTGTTTAGAAATGTGAGGAAGCCCCTTCATTTGTAGTTAACAAATGATAGTACGAACATGTGCTTATTGTGTTTAATTATCAAAGTCACAACTTTTCGTGAAGACACAATTCTTTTTAGAAAAACGGTAACCATTCAATGCAAAAATGTGTGTGCTTTTTAAATAAAATATTCTAACTAAATATAATATAATAGAATATAATATAACATCTAGAAGACATACTAAATTAGGTGTTTTAAGAAGAAGAAGAAGAAGAACAATAAAAAACTTCTAGTTTAAAAGTGTGAGGAGATCCTCTTTTTATAGCCAACAAAGGCTCGTACGTAAAAATGTTTATCAGAAAAGTCATAACCCTATGAAATAGTCATAACTCATCGAAAAAGTCGTAACTCTTTGGAAAAGTAAAAGTAGCAGCCATTCGGAAATTTTTTGGGTGTTTTAAGTTGAGGGTATTATTGAAATTTTACATTTAAGTCAGGGAATTAATGCTATAAGGTACTCCCTCCGTTCATTTTTATTTGTCATATTCCGCGTTTCCAAAGTTAATTTGATTAATTTCAAAGTTAAATTAGATTAAATTAATTTGATATTATTAACAAAAAATTAATATTCAAAAACTATACGAAATATAAATTGCAATTTTTTTGCATATAAAGATGATGAAAAATACGTCGTAAAATACTACTCAAAGTTTTCATAATTATATCTTAAACAAGAAAATTATGACAATTAAAATGAACGTAAACTTTGTATAGGTATATGAAAATTTAACCGTCCTGTTTTCATGACTAAAATATCACGTCTTTTGTCAAGTAAAGCTTTTGAATACAAAAGTCCCTTGTTTACATTGAGGTGAATTTTGATTAAGAAGAAGTTATATAAAAATGAATGCTATTTGATTGACTATCTAAACTTTATCCCAAACGTATGTACCTAATGTTGCGGAAGCCAAATATATAGAGAGTGATAGAATCACAACTGCTATATCTAAATGTAGCTAATAAATAGTAAATGAGACAACAACAAAAGGAACACCAAGAATTAACGAGGTTCGGCAAACTTTTGTTTTCTTTTGTCTAGTCCTCAGACACAACCAACCAATATTTATTTCACTCCAAAAGAGTACAAGTGAAATACTACAAGAGAGAAAGAAGAACAAATGCCTTTGGAGATGAGAAGACAAGTGAGAGGTGTATTACAAATGAATTAGGAGCTACCTATTTATAGGAGTGAATTCTTCCTATTGATGTCATCCATGACATCACAATATGTCAAAAATGTCAAGATTTACCTTGTGAAACCAATTTATGGTTCACCTAAATTTCACCTACAAAAGATGCTATCTTGACTTTTCTACCAATGAAGAATTATCCTCCTAACTACCATATCTTCTCATTAATTCATTTTTGAATCTTGTTCAAACAATGTTGAAACTTGACCGCAGTCACCACTTTTGTCAACATATCGGCAGGATTATCCGTAGTATGAATTTTCTGTATTATGACTCCACCATCTTCTATGATTTCTCGTATGAAATGATATCGGACGTCAATGTGCTTCGTCCTTGCATGATAAACTTGGTTCTTTGCTAATTGAATAGCACTCTGACTATCACAAAATATTGTGATTTCTTCTTGTCCAATACCAAGCTCTCTAAGCAATCCTTGAAGCCAAATTGCTTCCTTCGCAGCCTCTGTAATTGCCATGTACTCTGCCTCAGTGGTAGACAAAGCAACTGTTGATTGTAAAGTAGACTTCCAACTAACTGGTGCATTTGCAATAGTAAAAACATAACCAGTAGTTGATCTTCGTTTGTCCAAATCACCTGCATAATCTGAGTCACAATATCCAACAAGATATTGACTATCTTTCTGCTCGAAAACCAAACCAACATCTACAGTATTATGAATATACCGTAGAATCCATTTTACAGCCTGCCAATGATCCTTTCTAGGATTGTGCATGTACCTGCTTACAACTCCAACAGCGTGTGAAATATCTGGCCTTGTGCAAACCATTGTATACATCAAGCTACCAATAGCATTTGCGTATGGTATTTTTGACATATATTCTCGTTCAGCTTCATTCTTAGGTGACATAGCATCACTAAGCTTAAAATGAGGAGCAAGCGAAGTGCTAACCGACTTAGTTTTTTTATTCATACCGAATCGCTTTAGTACTCTCTTCAAATATTCCTTTTGAGATAAATAAAGTTTCTTTGAATGTCTATCTCTTTTTATCTCCATGCCAAGAATCTTCTTTGCCTCACCCAAATCCTTCATCTCAAACTCCTTTCTTAGTTGAATCTTTAGCTTTTCAATTTCCTCTTGACTTTTAGAAGCTATCAACATATCATCAACATATAGGAGAAGATATATAAAGGAATTATCTTCAAGCTTGCGCAAATACACACAATGATCGTATTTGCTTCTTATGTACCTTTGCTGCAACATAAACTTGTCAAATCGTTTGTACCATTGTCTAGAAGATTGTTTCAATCCATACAACGATTTTTCAAGTTTGCACACCATATTTTCTTTTCCATCAACTTTGAATCCTTCTGGCTGAGTCATATAGATTTCCTCTTCCAAGTCTCCATGTAAAAAAGCAGTTTTTACATCCAACTGAACTAGTTCCAAATTCAACTGTGCTACCAAAGCCAACAAAACTCTAATGGAGGAGTGTTTCACAACTGGAGAAAATACCTCATTATAATCAATTCCCTCCTTTTGAGCATATCCTTTGGCCACCAATCTTGCTTTGTAGCGAACATTTCTTGGTTAGGAAATCCCTCTTTCTTTGCAAATACCCATTTGCACCCAATTGCTTTCTTGCCCTCTGGGAGATTGGCCAATCTCCATGTATGATTCTGATGAAGAGATTGCATTTCTTCATCCATGGCATTCCTCCACTTATCTTTTTGTGAACTTTGGACTGCGTCTTTATAAGTGGTAGGAATGTCATCGGCTGCAATTGAGTTAGCACAAGCCACCATATCTGTGAGTCGAGCAGGTTTTCTTATTGTCCTTTTTGGCTTGCTCGTTGCTATTGATTCAAGGTGTGGTTGAGGTTCTTGAGATGGAACCTCCTCTTCGACTGGCTCTCCTTCAAGAGGAAAATCTTCTGTTGTTTCCTCGTTTGATCCCTGTGTTGGGAAAATTATCTTTCCTTCAAACTCCACCTGCTTTGAAGCACCATCAATTTGTTTGGCTTCTTCAAGTGTTACCTTATTTGTCAAGGCAGATTCATCAAAGGTAACATCCCTGCTGAAAATAACTTTTCTTGTCTCTGGACACCATAAACGGTATCCTTTGACTCCAGAAGTAATTCCCATAAATAAAGCTTTCTTTGCTCTTGGGTCCAATTTTGACTCTCTTACATGATAATATGCAATTGAGCCAAATACATGTAAAGAACCATAATCTTCAGCAGGTTTTCCATACCATTTTTCAAATGGTGTCTTCCCACCAATAGCAGCAGATGGTAGACGATTAATGAGGTGGCACGCATATGTTATTGCCTCAGCCCAAAATTCTTTGCCCAAGCCAGCATTGGACAACATACACCGAACTTTCTCCAGCAAAGTTCGGTTCATGCGTTCTGCCACTCCATTTTGTTGTGGTGTATTTCTGACGGTGAAATGTCTGACGATGCCATTTTCCTCACAAATTTTCTGAAAAAGATCATTTTTGTATTCTCCACCATTGTCTGTGCGAAGACACTTGATCTTTCTGCCACTTTGAGTTTCTATCATCGCCTTCCATTTGAGAAAAATTCCCAAAACTTCATCTTTTGTTTTCATCGTATACACCCACAATCTTCGAGAAAAGTCATCAACAAAGGTTACAAAATAGTGTTTCCCACCTAATGAAGGTGTTTTGGAAGCACCCCAAACATCCGAATGAACATAATCCAAAATACCTTTAGTATTATGGATAGCTGTTCCAAATTTAACCCTTGTTTGCTTTCCCTTGATACAATGCTCACAAAACTCCAAGTTGCAAGTTTTTACTCCTTTTAGCAATCCTTGATCTGATAAAGTTTTCAAGGATTTCCCTCCAGCATGTCCCAAGCGCATATGCCACAGCTTGGTCATTTCTGCCTCCTTCTCGTCATTGGATGTTGTTGCCGCTGTCCCAATAACTGTACTACCTTGATAGTGGTACATGTTATTATTTCTTCGAATTGCCTTCATTACCACCAGTGCACCAGAGCATATTCTCATCACGCCATTATCTGCAATGACTTTGAATCCCTTTGATTCTAGGGCTCCTACAGAAATGAGATTTTTCTTCAAATCTGGTACATATCGAACATCTGTTAATGTTCTACTTAATCCATCATGGTTCCTTAATCGGATTGAACCAACACCATATGCGGTAAGAGGATTATTGTTTGCAGTGTGAATAACTTCACATTCTCCTTCTTGTAAATCAATAAACCAGTCCCGATTGGGACACATATGATAACTACAAGCTGAGTCCATCAACCATACATCAGATGATTTGGATGGATCTGTTGTAACTAGTGAGTAATCGGAGTCATCACAATCAGCCACATTTGAATCCATGACAGCCTTCCCATTATTTGGTTTGGCTTTGCTATTCAACTTTGGGCAGTCTTTCTTCCAATGCCCTTTTTCTCGGCAAAAGGCACATTCATCTTTGCTGAGTCTCGATCTTGACTTGGATCTCCCTTTCTTCGTTCTCATATGATTTTGAGAACGACCTCTCGCAACCAGTGCTTCTGCTTCTCCGCCTTTTTGTTTTTCTCTCTTTCTTTGTTCATAACTGTATAAGGCAGAACAAACTTCTTTGAGAGATACTTCATCATTCCCATGCAGTAGAGTCGTTTCAAGATGCTCGAACTCATCGGGAAGTGAACTTAACAACATTAAGGCCATATCTCCATCCGTAAAAGTCACATCCATATTCCGCAAATCTGTCGCCAACTTATTAAAGCTGGTGATATGATCATTCATTGTGCTACCAGGAATATAAGTGAAGCGTAACAGTCTTCTTTTCATGTAAAGTTTATTTTGACTGTTTTTCTTCAAGAATTCTCCTCCAATGAATTCCATAATTTATTTGCAGATGTTTCCTTCGTGTATGGATACTTTTGTTCTCTTGCAAGGTAAGATCGAATGGTACCGCAAGCAACACGGTTGATAATCTTCCAATCTTCTTCTCCTACACCGTCTGGTTTCTTTTCTTCAATGGCAATATCTAGCCCTTGTTGAAAAAGAACATCAAGGACCTCGCCTTGCCACATTCCGAAATGTCCTGACCCATCAAAAATTTCAACTGCAAATTTCGCATTTGACACAATTCTTGTCATAAGCGAAGATGCCAATGATGACGTATTATTGACACTTGATGTGGACTCATCATTTTTCTTGTCTCCCATTTTACTACAAATACTATTTACTAGCTAACAATGCAAAGACCAAAGTAAATCTTTTTCTGATGTGGAAGTTCAGACTATGCTGCAACCACAGAGCATACTCAGATAATACCTTGGCTCTGATACCAATTGTTGCGGAAGCCAAATATATAGAGAGTGATAGAATCACAACTGCTATATCTAAATGTAGCTAATAAATAGTAAATGAGACAACAACAAAAGGAACACCAAGAATTAACGAGGTTCGGCAAACTTTTGTTTTCTTTTGTCTAGTCCTCAGACACAACCAACCAATATTTATTTCACTCCAAAAGAGTACAAGTGAAATACTACAAGAGAGAAAGAAGAACAAATGCCTTTGGAGATGAGAAGACAAGTGAGAGGTGTATTACAAATGAATTAGGAGCTACCTATTTATAGGAGTGAATTCTTCCTATTGATGTCATCCATGACATCACAATATGTCAAAAATGTCAAGATTTACCTTGTGAAACCAATTTATGGTTCACCTAAATTTCACCTACAAAAGATGCTATCTTGACTTTTCTACCAATGAAGAATTATCCTCCTAACTACCATATCTTCTCATTAATTCATTTTTGAATCTTGTCAAATTTAACACCTAAATCACCGATGAATGCAATATCAATGAGAGAAGCAATAGGATCAGCAGCTAATGCAAAAGCTGCAGGGAACGCGATACGTAAAATTTCCATGCCAAGATCATCAAATTTGAAAACATTTCTGAACACCACAAGAAAAACAAATTACATAAGTGATTAAGTCAAGCAAAATTAAATATTCAAAAAACAACTATCATATATTTGAAAAAATGTACCTAATGTCTTCAAAGAAACAAAGATTGGTATGTTCCATCTTCTTTTAGTATATACAAGTTACATTTCCAACTTCAGCCATGACTCCTTGATTTTTATAACTTATTTCACTACTAAAAATACTAGATTTCGCGTCGAACAAAATTTTGTAACTAAACAACACAATTTGTTGCTTATCCTAGTTAGCAACGAATATAGCGACATATTTTCATTACGAGTTAAATAGCGACCGACCAACAACGAAGGAAGTTGATAGCTAAATGCATTTTTTTTTTGTGTATTTTAAAACAAAAATAAAAAACTACCTCTCTCAAAATAAGAGCATTCATGCGAATTAATAAACTTAAAGAACTTGTGTTAATTTATATTGTATGTAACTATGTTAATATTGTTTTATGTAATACTCTAATAAACTTAAACAACTTGTGTTAATTTATATTGTATCTAACTATGTTTATATTGTTTTATGTAATTCTCTAATAAAGTTAAACAGCTTGTGTTTATTAATTTAAAGGGGATCATTTAAGAGTCTTGCAATTAGATTTCGTAATATAAGTTTCTCCTTTAATTTAAGATATTCAGTTTATTTTTTTTATAGTGAATTCTTAAAAATTGATAAGCCTAACTTGTTAATTTTTTTTAATTAAACTAAATGGTATGCACGTCAGGCCTTGGAACTAAAATTCAACGTGCAATTTATTTTCTTTAGTATATTTTCAGTAACATGAGCAAATAAATAAGGTGGCAGGTGTAAATTCCAAATTTATAATACCCCTTTTGTGTATTATAAACTATCATCTTAATTCATTGAAATAATAGTACACTGATAGTCGGCCTCACTATCTGATAACAAACTTAGGTTTACATATTCAACAATCTAACCGTCTCAATTCTTAATAAATATAAATGAGACCTGGCTAAATGTTGATCATATATATCAGATATGATTCCAAATATGTGATATGATTCTAAAAGATTCAGGACAATATTCTATTTTAACGGGGGAAATCACACCATAAATATTGTATAAGATATAATATGATACTGTGCTAGAATCATGCTTATATTTTTATATCTTTAACTATAAATAGTGGATAGTTTATCAATTGTGAAGTATAAAAATACGGAATATTTTTCAATTGTTTTTTATTTTTCTTATTCTCATTCCTCTATTGGGTGGGTATATTATATATGCCCTTTTTGAATTTATTATGCGTATTTATTATAAGTTCCAAAGTACTACCATTAATATGTATGTGACTCACATCATATTTACTATTTGCATAATTATCAAACACAATAATTCACTTCTTTACTAGATTTTTTTCAAAATTGTTCTGCCACAGCTAAAGCTTGTTAATCACAAATGTTAGTTGTAGTATTTCTCTAAATGCACATTAAATTTCTAGTTGTGAGTCGTCTTATGCTAATTGTTCATATTAGTACAAACTCAATAATTATGAATCCGCTCAAGAAGGATTTGTCACCTAAAGTGTTTCATGGGCATGTGGTTCATATGGGTGTTGTAAGATTTAATGATGAGTCATTATAGTGGGAGTTTATCATGTTATTTATGATTATGACATGTCAAATTAGTTATTTTCTATACAGATTGAAGTTTTATGAAATTGATGAATTTCATGTGTTTGTTATAATTCTGAAAAATAAAGAACTTAACTTTCTATTATTGTTTTGCGTAAGGTATAAAAATGTGATTTGGACATTAAAGTCATGAAGTAGAATCGGAGTTCGAATTGTCACGTTCGGCAAGCTAACATGGATTGAATACTACGTAGGTGCACTAACAGTTTGAGTTTGGGTTCCGTGAGAGGATCAGTGATGTGTTAAGCATGTGGAACGTGTTGTGGAATTGTCGTGTTGATAATGTTGTTTATGTTGATATTTATGCATGTGATTAAAATGTTTGTTCGACTTGTTTATAGTGCACTAGTGGGATAGCCGTGTGATCCACCAGTACACGATGATTGTGTACTGATTCTGTACTTACTCTTATTTTTGTTGAGTACAGGGCATCTTCAAGCAGCTATGACAGACCTCGCCTAGGAGATTAGAGATTATCGCATCGACTCCAAGGGTGAGCTCCTTCTTCTGGGCTGCCATGAAGTTCTATTTCGTCCATGTCCACCAATTTTGGACTTGGACCGTTATATTTAGTTAGTTGAACAGTTCGTTAGTTATTCCTTGTTTAGATTTGGTTGTTCGTTGGTAGTTTTGGTACATTGACTTTCAGGTTCTAGGTTTATCTTCCGCAAGTTTTAGTCGCTATATATATCTTGTTTTGTTCAGTAATGGAACTTCGTTTTTAGACATTTAACTTGCTTATGTAACTTAAATGCATTAGATTAGAATAATTGATTTAGTTGGCTAGTAGTAATGGTTCTCCCACTGGCTTTTAAATGTGGGTGCCAATCACGACGAGTTGGATTCGTGACACTTCTTCAATCAAGTTGTCGTATTAATTTAGTACAACGGAAGAAGGTTAGTGTTTCTATCATTCTTCTAGATTAAAATTTATGTGTGATCTTGGGTGAATTTCTTAAAGCTTTTAAAGGTGAAATGGTCTAATGGACCCTCGTATTTGTACGTGTTTGTATTATGGATCCTTCTACTTAACTCTTTATCAAGTGAACCCTTAGACTCAATCTAAATAAGATTTTTAAACCCCTCTTATCATGTGTGTAGTTTACTCTCCCTTAAATTGATGACATGTCAAATCCATATCACTTATAGAAATGACATGTCAAATCCATATCACCTATATCAATGACATGTCAAATCCATATCACTTATATAAATGACATGTCAAATCCATATCACCTATATCAATGACATGTCATAATTATCTTTATAATTATTTTTAAAATTTATTAACCAAAATTGTTTAGTAAAAAGTAAAATAATAGAATTTAATTTATTCCTTAAAATAAAATTTTGAAATGACTGCATCTTCTCCCCCATTTCCCACCTTAATACAGACAAAATCTATCAGAGAAACTCTTGCCGGCAACATTGCCTATACTCTTTTCCTCACCCGTCTTTCATCTCCGTTGTACACCCTCGTTATTTTCCTTTCCTCCTCCTTCAACCATTACAAAATTACCAATAGATGCCGTCGCCGCCAGTGGCGGACCTAGAATTTTCGTTGAGGAGGTTCGAAATTAAAAGTATAAACATCTAACTAAAAAAAAAAAAAAAAAACTGAAACCAAAAAATGTAAAAATAAAACGCCAATGCAGGGATTCGAACCCTGGACGTTACGCATAACTTTGAGCTCAGTTACCGCTGGTCTATCTCATCCATTTGTGATTTAGAGTGTTCAAAATATATATATCCATATACATCCAGAAAATTCACCTTAGGTATACCGTGTATTTTTTTATCGAGGGTGTTCGGGTGAACACCCTGGATTGAACGTGGGTCCGCCCCTGGTCGCCACCACACCACCATATCAGGCCGAAATCGCTTCGTTGTCGTAACTAGATCCTCCAACCTAAGCCGTTGCCGCCGCCGCACACCCAAATCTGATCAAAATCTCTTCGTTATCGTAACTAGATCCTCCAATCCTCTCTCTCTCACTCTACTGTGAACTTGATTTCTTCGACGAGCACCACCACTATCGACCTCTCCCTTTAGAGGCGAATCAATGGAGTTAAGAAGGTTTCAATACCAAGATCTGATAACAAGAGTATGGAAAGAAAGAAAAAAGAGTTAGGCATGGAGATGGCTGCTATGGAAGGTGGAGTGGGTGAAGAAGATGTAGTCTTCTTAATTTTTTTTAATTTTTTTTTAATTCTTTTATTAATATTTTTAAAATTGAAATATAGTACTCAGTCGCCTTAAGGAGTATGAAATCACACACTTTCCCCAACTCAGCCATCTTAAAGCCATATAAGCGTGGTCAATAGTCAGAGGGGTCCGATAAATTGTGTTTTATTGAGTTTAAGGGTCCAGATGACAAAGAGATAAGTAGAAGAATTTAGAATACAAACTGATGCAAGTACAAGGGTAAATCAGACCATTTCGCCGTTTTTAAACAAAATTAACTCTTAAAAAATATAACATGAAAACTAAAAAGTGAACAAATTAAAGGGTATAAAATAAATTTAAACTAAACTACAAGAAGTAGAAATGCCTGGCCGGTCCATAACGAATAAAAATAAATAAAATTATATAAGTGATTAGAGGTATGTACGATCATACTTATATAGCCAATAAGTTAAAGCAAATTAAATTGACGATGAACGTCATAAAAAATGTACCTAATAATTAGTTTGTCCTGTGAACCACATATGTATTTAAAACTTTATATATTATTTAGGCCTAAAATGTCGTTATATTACGTCAAACAATTTATATATGACCGTAACTTTCACTAATTCTTTTGTTATCGTACATTCTCAAATAATAATCAATATAAATAAATTGGCATGGTCCAAATTTGCATGCATGTATTTTACGAGAATGAGCCTGCCTCAGTTCCAAATTACCCTAGTATATATTTAACTATATACATGTGAGAAACACAATTTTATACTCCTTCTGTCTGGTATTGTTTGTCATGTTGTGTTTTTCGAAAGTTAATTTGACTAATTTTCAAAGTTAAATTAGATCACATTAATTTGATATTATAAACAAAAAATTAGATATTCTAAAATTATATGAAAAGTACTATAAATTTCAATTTTTGGCATATTAATATGATGAAAAAATACATCTTAAAATGTTAGTTAAAATTTTATAGTTTGACTCTAAAAATAGAAACCATGACAAACAATACCGGACGGAGTGATTCTTTTTTTTTAAATTTCTTTGGGCTTCAATATCATGAATCAATGTCAATAATTATAGAAAAAGAATTTTATTGCTTCATCCTTAAACAAAGCTTTTCAGTTCGAGCCCTGTGTACGTAAAAAAATTTTGGTAGGAGCGTCACCTCCAAAGGAGCATTTGCACATTGATGATTAATGAGACGAGTTGACTCTGACCAAATCCTAGGTCCTCCCTTTGAGCTAATTTTTGGGGGATGATTTAGGTCTAAGCCTTAATTTATTAAAGCTCTGCAACGCGATTCAACTTTAATTGAGTCTTTAATATAAACTTTAAACACCGAATACAAAAACAAAAAAGAAAAATAATATTACTAATGTGTCTTAATATGAATGTGGTCATGTGGACCTGATATAGCTGGCATTCTGTATTATCAACGACATTAATAACGACTCTAGTCAGAAATTATTGATTAGCCAGCTTTAAACTATATTTATTGTAATGACCAATCCTAATAAATAAAGGAAAAATTACCTGTGTAAACCTTTGGAGAAAATAATGTAGGCTTTGTGAACATGTTCTTGATGGACTTTGTGATTTATTAAGATTTTAAAAATAAATAAATTTGTGTTATATGGTTCGTATTCGCGTCATATCATAGTCAAAATTTGAAGATATTTGAAAAAGACTTAGATTCATTTCGATTGGAGGTTCGTATTTAAAGTATATAAGAGACAAAACACAATTTTTGTATGTGTATATTATGATGTGATATCATAAATTTGTGTTATATGGTTCGTATGCGCGTCATATCATAGTTAACTTTGAAGATATTTGAAAAAGACTTAGATTCATTTCGATTGGAGGTTCGTATTTAAAGTATATAAGAGACGAAACACAATTTCTTGTATATGTATATTATGATGTGAAAGTCTGTAAACACATATCTTATACGTTATTATATATTTTTATACATGATTTATACGTGGTGTATATTAATATATACATAATATTGTATATATATTAAACTATATATTTTTGTAAAAATCCCTTAAAGAAATGCTTGACTAACAAGGAAAAAGACACGGAGTTTACGGACTATTTTGACAACATGAAATTTGAAGGGAAAAAAAAAGTGAAAAATTATATTTGAAAGTTAGTGTTGTATTTGATCATTAATATAAATTAAACTTGTTCTTGATAAATCTTCAAAATTTTAGAATCAAAACGTATTTTTTGAGTTCAACTCCAAAAAAAAAGTGAAATATTTTTGTGCCAAACGCCTTAATTTCCAATTTAATTTGGAGATTCATTTTCACGGCTGAACTAATTAAGGAGGAAATTATGTTTTCAGCAACAACAAAATAAATAAATTTGAGGGCATTATGTGATGAACAAATGACCCAAAAACATTTAAAATTTTCATATGCCAAGATATATTCTACATACATATAAATATATATAGCTGCTAGCCATATTCCATTACAAAATGTCAAAATCATATGAAAATGACATCACTATATATTATTATTATTATTATATTATAGTAACATACATACGAGTAAAACATTCTGTAGAATTTTTACCCTATACGGCGTATACGCAAGAAAAATAATTATAACTCCCAAGGAAAATAATAGAAGGAATATATTTAGTCACATAAGTGGTCAAGCGACTCTATGACTTGGCTTCAACTGATATCTGTGGAACCCGCAGAAAACGCCATGGTCCTGTTCCTGTCCCCATCCTGTAATCAATATCGATTCAATTAAGTTCGTATTTTAATATAATTTTATTTTCACTTAAGAGATAGAGAAATTACCTCCATAAACCGGCAAATGTACGCAGGACCATGAATATGGTTAAAGCAATCCATATACCAATGTAGCCATTGGTTTTTGAAAGGACAAACTCAGAGGTTATGGTTAGTGCACCAACTAAAACCTTCATAAAAATTACTTACATTAACAATTTACTAATTAAATTCAAAAGGTAAATTAGTTGTCTAAACTAACCATGGAATATGCAGAGTACGCAAAATCACTTGCTCCAAAGTTGACACCATCTAACACAAATGCCACTGAGTTGATTGGTTGTGTACCAGCAACAAACTGATCGATCGATAAGAAACATAATCGAAAAATAAGTTAATAATATTGAAAGAAAATTATAAGAATTCGAAAAAATGCTATGATACTATTTATTGATTTGTACCGGGATGGCAATGATTATGAGACGGATAACATTTTTATCCTTTGAAAAAACTCCTGATCCGAAGTATAACCCTATTGCAACGACTGCAGCAAGTCCGAATCCCAACACTAATCCCATCTGTGTAGTGAAATTTTTTATCAGTATCACCTCTTGAGGGGCGTATTGCATAAAATTAGTAGCCTAAAGCCAAATATATTGTACCTGTAGGACTCGAACTCCTGCAGCTTTTGCCTTTTGGAAGTCTTTCTCAGCAAATGAAGTAGCAAGTATTGCCTAGAAAAGAAGAAACCGCGGTGATTAGACAGCAAGTTTCAATTCTAAATGTGTAGTTGGTGTGTTTTTTACCTGTCCTGCTACAGCTAATCCATCAGCAAGCAGAGATGATGTTAGCCAGATTTGTAAGCAAACTTGAAATGCAGCCATCTGCATTGTGCCTAATCGTGCAGCCAACGATGCAGACAATGTCACACAAAATGTGACTGCTATCACCCTTGCTAGTAACCAAAATCCTGCAGCAATCAAAGTTTATCAACTTAATTAAGGTACGTATGAATCGTTGTTGATTTGATACCAATCAGTATTTAAGTATATTATATGCCATTTTTCGCCTTCTATCAGTTACTTACCATTCTTAAGAAATTTGCTGAACTGCAGATCTTTCGTACTAGGAGGTAACAGATCAACTTCTGTCATCAATTTGCATAGGAGAATAATCGATATCAAGTACCTAAATGAAACATAACAGAGTGATATTAGAAATTGTGTGATTAACTTGAAATTAGAAAAAAGGACTTACTGAGAAAGAACATGAGCAATGGCAGCACCACTAACACCCCAATGGAAAACAAAAATAAAGATTGGGTCCAAAATTATGTTTGTTAAATCTCCAGCAACTGATACAATAGAAGAAAAATAATGCTAAGAGTTAGATCATTTATCTTAATTTAATTGTATTTGATGTATTTTAAGTAGTTGTTGGTTCAATAGCACTATTTACCAGTAGCGAATAACGGAGTTTTTGTATCTTTGAAACCGCGAAAAACGCCTTGCATAGCCAAAGAAAGGAGGACTGCAGGGGCACCAATTGCCCTTAAGGTCAAATACTTCTTTGCTGGAGAAAGCATAGGAGAACCCTGTATAATTTCGTCAAATAAAACCATATTACTCTTTCAACTGAGATGGTCACACGTAAAATGACTCTTTAATGCTCTAATGATGATTGAACATTCGTACTTACAGATTTCACACCCATTAAGCTTAAAATTGGTTTCGCGAGAAATATGAGGAAAATCGTTTGGAGAATGCCAAGAATGCATCCCATGAGAATTGCAGTTGAAGCTGATGGAATATGTCGCTTCACATGTTTGGGTTTGCCTTTACTTTGATCATCCAAGGACTCACATTTTGTCGTCTTACATTCTGTAAACGTAGCATTATTTTTTTTAGTTATGATGAAAAATCGACTGTCAGTATATAAAAGTTAAACTCATAACATATACCTTGTGCTAACACGGTCTCTTTGGTTTCCATCTTCTCATTGTTATTACCATCAGTTAGTACTAGCTGTTTTGTTGAATCATTCTTCTCCATTTTACCCTTCTCTAAATCAGCAATTGCTTCTTTTTCATTAATTCTTCTAACAGTATCTTCCTCAGCAACAAATGAAGTTGTTATGTTGACTAAAGGGAAAATTGTTACTTTAGAGGCTTGATTAAAAATGGCAATTGAAACTCCTACTGCTGCAATTTCAACTGCCCCTGTAATGATTAAAAAAAAATGTAAGGGCAAAATAGTCAAATTAAAAACGGTGCTTATAAATTACGATAAACAAATGAGTATATTAGTAAGGGCAAAATAGTATTAATACTTAACATTGAATGATTTAAACTTCTAACAAACAAAAAAATGTAATTTTCCTGTCCTTGTTAATAATTAAGAATGTATCTATCCTATTTTCATGACTAAATTGACACGTCTTTTAATAAGGAAAGCTTTTTAAATACAAAAATCTTATGTTCACATTGAGTTTGAATTTGATAGACTATCTGAACTTCAATGTTAAACGTACATACCTAAATGACCGATGAATGCTGTATCGATGAGAGAAGCAACAGGATCAGCAGCTAATGCAAGAGCTGCAGGGAACGCGATACGTAGGATTTCCATGCCAAGATCATCGAATTTGAACACATTCCTAAACACCACAAGAAAAACAAATTACATAAGTGATTAAACCGAACGAAATTCATTATTTGAAGAGAAAAAAAAAATCAACAAATATTTGAAAAAATATGTACCAAATGTCTTCAAAGAAAACAAAGATTGGTATCTTCCATCTTCTTTGAGTGCAAGCTACATTGCCAACTTCAGCCATGAGTCCTTGAATTTGATAACTTATCGCGCAAAACGCGACGACTAGAATTTGAAAAGAACCTGATTGAAGAAAGCAATGGAGGAGAGTAAAATTTACAAGTGAATGAATTTATAGTAGGACTAAATTCTCTATGAAGTTTTGAATAAGAGTTGATGACAAAAGAATTAAATGAAACTGGTAGTAAAATGGTTGAATAGAAATAGGTTAACTTTAATGAAGATAATAAGTGAGCTTAACGCATTTAGGCATGCACTTATTTTACTTTTCCGTAGTATCATGAAGACACATGTTCTCTTCTAATTCATTTATTTATAACAAAAAAAAATGGACTAGGTAAGAAATATAAGCATCTTTTCTTGTATAAAAATCCACAAGAGTAATGACCAAAATAATATTCCATCCGTTAAAAAAGAATGACCTAATTTGACTGACACAAATTTTAAGAAATAAAAAATATATTTCATTAAAATTACATTAAATATATCAAAATACTTTCTAATTTTATGATTTTAAACATAGTGAAAAACTGAAAGTAAAATATTATTAAAAAAAAAGGGATTATTTATTTTAAAACAGAGTTAAAAGAAAAGTATATACTTAATTTAGTCCAAAATAAATGAATTATTTAAAGTTTAAAAATATATAGTATATATTTTCAAAATTACACTTCTTTTTAATGGAGTTTTCAATTATTTTTACAACTCATGAATGCCTATATATACATGTGTCACACTTTGATAATGTACTTTGACCCATACCCTGATAATTTATTTATATTTGATTAGACGAAATACTAATACTAATTAAAGAATTAAGCAAAAAATGTGTAGCTTTTGTAATTGAAAGTACAATTAATTTCTGTCTTAATTTATATGATCGTGTTATACTCTAAAACATGTTATAAATATTTTCATGGCTATAATTTTTTAAAAATAAAAGAATTAGAGGAACAAATAGAAATGGACAGACAAAGTAGGCAGGAATGAACCTGCCTCAGTTCTATTTCCCCAAGTTGTTAACAAAGCAAAATTTGCACAAAAAAATAGACCTTTCCATATCAGTAAATTAAAAACTATATTTTTTTCTGTTCTTTCAGAATTTTTATATTAATGAAGAGAATTAGAAGATGAAAATCAACTAAACCAACATAGACAGGTATATCTGTTCATGTGTGCCGTCTCCAAATAAGCCTTCTCGATTCAACCGAATAGAGTTTAAGTTATATATATTGACGATATAAATTAAAATATTATAACTAAGTTATTTATGAGATAATTACAAATCATTTTAATAAAATGTTATTAACAACATAGGACAAATGATATAAAGTCTGCTATAATATATTAAATTATATTTGATGATATAAAATATTGTTATAGTAAGTAGGAGTCTCGATCCTCGTTGGCATTAAAATACTATGTACGAGATCGACTACCCCATATACAGAATAGGTACTCCACTAGATAAGTGCACTATCATTTTTTAGGCCAAAAAAATAAAAAAAAAATAAAGGAAAGATCATGGAAATAATCAATAAGGAAAATTAAAGCTTAAGAAAAGAAAGTCTTGTTTTTAACGAAAAAAGAATAATAGGAAAATTTGTCTAGGAAGACTAATGTTGTCAATATTTCTTCAAAAATTAAGGTGAAGGAAAGAGGGAAATAGGAAAGGAGATTATAAATTAAAAATCGAGTTCTCGATAGTGAGATGTAAGTTTAGATAATCAACAAAATTGAGCTATTAAAATTCTCGATATTTCGATCTCGATACACTATGGTTTCTAATTTTATAGGCTCATTTATAAGTACCGACACGGAATGCTAACTTCATGTCTAGTTAAAGGCTCACTTAGATAATCTTCGTTATTTGTTCTATGATTTATTTTAATGGTGTCCAAATTAATTTGTGTTCATGCACTTCAATTATTTCTCCATGTTATCTCTTTTAACAAACGGAAGTATCGAGTAAGTTTGTCCAGCAAAGCTCATATAGATGAAAAGAAACTTTTTTTTTTTTATTGAAAAATATGAACCTAAAACCTCGTGATTCTTCTTTCAATACTTCATTTTTCACTCGACCATTCCCTAATGGACTAAAATGTGTATGCATTTGTGCAATTTAGTGATATCCACACTATAGACAGACTAAAAAAATTTAAATTTATGAGTTCTGAATCACAATTCTATTTCTTAATAATAGATCTAAATAGATGTTTTAAGTGAACTTCCTAAGTACAAGGTTCCAATTTCTGGCCGAGGACAGATTTCTGATTTGTCATAATTAGGGAGAGCTCATTATTAATTAACTACTAACTACAATAGGCCAGAAGCAAGTAGTTGTTCGTTGATATGCCCCTTAATTCTAATATTATAGTAATTTACGATATTTAAAATATACATAAAAAAATTTGTTAACTTTTAAAATTTTATTAGTATCACCTATAAATTAAATTAGAAAAAAATACTCCCTCTATTTAATAATAGTTGTCTATTATTGACTTGACACGGTCGTTAAAGAAATAAAAAATGATAAGGCTAATATTTAATGGTAAGGTAAAATAGATACAAAAATAAATTATCTCTTAATTTTTTAAACTGGACAAATATTGTTGAACGACTATTATTGGACGGAGAGAGTAACATATACTGAATTCGTGCTGACACTAATTCGTATATCTACCGTATGTATATATGTACATATATGGTGTCCTGCTTGTTAGTACTTCATATTTTGTTTTCATTGTCTAAACAGAAGTAGTGGTGTTAGTTTTTTTTGTTGGTTTCTAAATAAAAGATAGAGATTTATTGTACTCATTCGACTTCCCATTATTCAACAAATAAAGTTGTTTAAGTTGTTAAAAGATAAAATCACTTATTTAAAATCAGATTAATTTAAAGTTGATTCGTTAATTTGTATTTCTCTATTTTTTTCCTTATAAATATAAAGATCTAATAATTTGTAAGAACTATAAAAACAAATAATAAAATTCAATGTTATATAATCTTATGAAATAATCAAATCAAAATAATTCTAATTTTTAAACACTATTTTCATATTTTACATTTTTTATGTCCCAATGCCCCCTAATTTATCTGATTCGTTTTACTTTTTAATTAATTAGTTTAAAAAACATACTAAAATAATATTTAACTTTAAAATATTTATTTCAGTCATAATAACAATGATCTATAGTCACATAATATTTATAAATTATTTCAAAACACAATTTTAAAAAGTATTTTTTTTTTT